>BHFT01027731.1:0-33245 GCA_004320025.1 Laticauda laticaudata
TTTCGAACAGATGGCAAGCTTTTTTGTCCGTTTTACATCCTCTTTGCATCCGTTGGTTCAGTGTGACATGGGCTTAATATTATTTGTATAGCTGCTCCTCTCAAAGAAGCGGTTGGTAGAAAATATTTTATGTTTTAAAACAAAAACCCACAGTTCAAATCAATAATAATAAAACTCATCTGCCAGAAAATCAATGCTGATTTTTAGAAACATTACAATCTATCCCTAAACTGTTCCTTCAAGTCCTCCAATTTTCATAATAACTAAGTCATTATCTTCTCTTTCCTGTCCTCTTTCTTTCTTGACATTAAAACCTTTTCCAGAATGCTAGCATCTGAGTGCAATGAGTCTAAGGTAAAATAAGTTGAAATGATAATAATTTGAATGTACCTCAAATGAGAACTCAGGATTGGTTTGTTTAAGGACCTTTTTGCTTGTTTTTTTGATTGTCCTTGGCATTCTCAAAAATCTTCTCCCACACCAAATTTCAAAAGCATTGATATTTTTATATCCTGTTTCTTCACAATTCAATTTTTACTTTCATAAAGTCTCATAAGAAAAACATTTCTGATCTTGTAGGTAGAGACACAACATTGCATCTGAGTAGTATTTCCAAGGCCTTTGTGACTGGTCTATCAAGTGTTAGTCTGATACATATTTCTTGAGTTCACGTTTCTCTATTGATAATGGTTGATCCTAAAAAGATGAAGACTTTTACTAGTTTGATACCTTTATTGTCAATTTAATGTCATTAGTTTGTGTTTTTTAAAATTTTGGTTCCAATTTTTCACTATACTCTTTGATTTTTATTATCAATGATGTTACTTTGTCCAATTTAAAACCTCATGTTCTTCTAGGTCAGTGGTGACTAGCCTTTTTGGGCTCCTGTGTCAAAAATTGTGTGCTCACTTGCACTAGCGTGCTTGTGTGTCAGCACCCAGAAGACAATGTGTGTGCCCCTCTATGGCCCCTGTGCATGTGCATGCAATCCCCCTGTTCCCTTACCTGCACTGCACATGCACGTGACTCCCAGATGATTTTTGGCCCATTTGAGGCCTTTTTTGGTCTCCCAGAGGCTTGAGGGAAGGCTCTGCAGCCTTTGAAAGCCAAAAAATGGGCCCATTTCACCACTTGTGGTTATGAAACAGTCCTGTTTTTCAGCCTCCAAAGGCTGCAGAGTCATCCCTCGAGCCGCTGGGATGCTGAAAAAGGCCTCAAATTGGCCAAAAATCATCTGGGAGGCACACACATGCACAGTGCAGGTATGTTTGGTTGGGGGTCACAGTACCACACAAATGGCTCTGCATGCCACCTGTGTCACGTGTGCCATAGGTTCACCATCACAGTTCTAGGTTGATTTATTCTTGGTTTCATGGCATTGAATTTTACTATGGATTTTATGCAGAGTTGTTTGATTAATGTATGCTTTGAATGTGTTTAATTAATTATGAATTAAAGGGCAATAATATAGGTCACAAAATATAAGCTAGTGTCATTTAGGTTGTTGCGATTGCATATGAAATTGGAATGCAGAGGTTGATTATAGTTGCATGTTGTGCTCTAGTGAATGGTGACGGGAAAAGTCAGAGATGTGTTTAGGGAAAATTGTTTAATTTTAACACTCTTAATCAGAGCTTCTCAGAAGATGCATTATTCCCTATGTAACACAAAAGGATGGGTGGAAATTAGAAGAGAGAATTCCAAAACCCAAATAGGTGCACTTTGCACTCATTAATTGATGATTGGCTGAACTTAATAAAAATGCATTATGATAAAAACAGCACACGTAAGAATAAAAAGAAATGATTCAGTCTGTATAGGAATAAAGATAAGTTGTACAATATTCATTTTGATTATTTAATATTTTTATGGATAATGTCTGGAAAATGCTTATTGTGTATTGGAGTTATGAGCAAGTAATATAGTTGTTATTGTAGAAAGGCTGAAACTACCTTTCTCTGAGGGTTCAAATTTTCCCGTTGGGAGAGCTCTGGTGCAAGGATACAGACAACTGCTTGAAAGCTGGATCTTCTTATTTTCAGGAAGGCTAGAAACAGCGTGCCTGCGTTCCTGGGGCTAGCTAGCTAACTTTGAATGATAAGTTCCCAATTTTATACCTTTTTTCCTCGCTTTGTGTATAAGGTTTAGACACTAAAATCCTGTCAGAGTTTGTTTTTTCTTTCCGCCAAAAGGCAACCTCAACGAGGTGCGAAAACAAACTCTGCGGGGCAGCTTCCTGNTTTTGGCTGGTTTGGTATGTTCTTAATTGCTTGGCTTTTGTCTAGGGGCGTGTCTCAATTTCTTTTATTAGATTTCTCCTCCCATGCAAGCCCCCTGGGCCTTTTCCCTTCTGGGTGACACCACTGTCCTCATGAAGTTCCCTTTCTACATTATTAAGTAGAACCTTCATGCTATGTTGGTAACATATGAACATTTTTTTCACAATTATTCTGTGGATAATAATTTTTCTTTTTTACATATTTAGGCACAACCTCTTTCTCTATGCAGTGAGAATTGGAAACCTGGTACAAGAAAGAAAGTGAAAGAAGGTGAGCCATTTTGTTGCTACATCTGCACCCCATGTCCTGAAGGAAAAATTTCAGAGGAGCAGGGTAAAAAGAGAGAGGGGGGAGGAGGGGGGAGGGAGAGAGAGAGAGAGAGAATAATTATACTATGTACACTGGTACACTGCTAATTGCTGAATGTATGGGGTGGAGTTCTTTGTACAGTCATGTTTGTACCTCTAAGTAATAAAATATGCTTTTAAAAATACTTATTTTAAAAGTATGTATTTTCTCCCTTTTATTTAAATGGAACACCATAAAAGAAACTGCCTCCTCAAAATAGTCATTTAGGGTCAAACTTAAGACACATGGGTATCTGCAAGTTCTATATCATGTACTAGTTAACCAAATACATTTAGAAAACTCTGAAGAATAATTCAATTTTTTAAAAAAACTGCTATTTTTTCCTTTAGCGATTGATTTTAAAGACATGGGTCAATGATTTAAGAGATAGCAAGCTGTCAAGATACTTGACATTGATTATCAATTTTTCATGAGTTTCAAAACTGTAGTCACAGAAACATCTGATACAAACAGATTCCAAATTTAGCTATCTGTTGTGTATCAAAATCTTTTTTATTTATTATTGATGTATCTCCCTGCAACTTTTAATATTCAGAGAGGGAAAAAAGTTTCTGTACACTCTCCTATCATGTACAATTTTATCTATCCCTATAATGTCCTTCCTTATCTATCTTTATTCTGAATTACTATAGTTTTCCTTTGCAGAGAGTTTCTTCAGACTCCTAAGGTGATCCTATTTTGCATCTTTTTTTTGTCCTATAATATCATTTTTACAGGTGTACTAATGAAAACTATAGAATTAGATAAAGCTCATTATAGATTAATAATGGCATTTACAGTATCAGTGCTTTTAATTTTAATCCCCTTCCCCCTGACTTTCACCTCTTTACCTCTTAATGTTCTACTACGCTCAGAATAGGTTTTTCTGTTCAGATGCTGAGAGTTTAGACTCTCAATTATATATAAAAATCCCTATGTGTTATTTTGCACTTGCACTTGTTTGTATATGTTAAATATTTTATTTTAACAATCAATTATAATAATAAGGGATTGTTTATTCCAAAATTAACTTTATTTCTCTCACTATCTGAACCATTAACTAAAACCCATGATCCACTGAGCCTGGAAACTATGGGAAAAACAGTGCAACAATAGATTGCTGAGCTGTACCTCTGCTGAGCCATCAACTGACAATAGCAAAACCAAGTATCAAAACCAAGTACCCGGGCAGGAGTAATTGATCAGACAAAGAACATGTTCAGTCACTCTTCCCTGCACCCCAAAATAAGCTGCCCAGATGTCAAGTACATAACAGAAGACAAGTCAACAGACATTTGGAAGGACAATTAAGATTGACTTGTAGAGACACACTAGAAAATCCATGTAGGCAACCCACATTCCTCCAAGCCCACATTGGACTAGCCCATGCCCCATAAGTCACATCAGTGCCTCTTTTCAAAATCTTAGAAACTCATTTTTCTCTTTGTAGCTACAAATTCCTTTACTGTTGGGAAATCAATCAATCAACCTCCTTTCCATCAGAAATGTGCCTCGTGTCTTATTTGCCTGCATTTTCCCAGTTCAAAGAAAGGGACCCAGGAAAATTATTTCAACATCTTTTAATTGGCATTTATAATGTTGTATTATGCTCAGAATAGGTTTTCCTGATCAGATGTTTAGATCAAAAATATTCTATGCAAAAGCTGTCTTTCAAGGCCATATGTGTTATTTTACATTTCTTTATATATGTTCAAATTTATGGTATATTCAACTAGATTTGAGAGATCACCTAACAATCCTTTTATTGCTATCAGAATAACCTAGCAGGCCTATCAAATGTGACTTCTTTGTTGTTGATTTTTTAATACTTAACAATTGAAAATGGAATGTGTCCTCTTATTCTATCACTCCTCAATAAATTTATAAACTTTTAGTAAAGGCTTTTTGAAAGTTCAAGGCTTTAAACTGTCCCTTTAAAAAATCTAGAATTAGCTCAAGATTATTCAGTGACCTGTTCACCAGGTGAAATAATTTTCAGTGTTGAAATAAAAGCTGTTTTTGCTCATTTGTGATGATAATAGCAGTGTATATATGCTAACTATGTGAAACAATTCCATAGTTCAGATATGAATGACTGCTACAACTGTGAAGCTGAAAAATATCCAAGCAAGAGTCAAGATTTCTGTATTCCTAAAACTGTAACCTATTTATCATATGAGGAATATATGCGGATCACTTTAGCTTTCCTTGCTCTTTTACTTTCTTTGGTGACAGCTTTGATGCTTGGAGCATTCATAAAACATCTCAACACTCCCACTGTCAAGGCCAATAATAGGAACCTCATCTACAGTCTTCTTTTCTCTCTTCTGCTGTGTTTTCTTACTGCACTATTGTTCATGTCTCCTCTGACAAATTACTTTTGTCATTGTGTTCTCAGTGGCTCTTTCTTGTCTGCTGGCCAAAACAATCACTGTGGTTTTGGCATTCATGGCCACAAAACCAGGATCTAGGCTGAGAAAGTTGGTGGGAAAGAAACTGGCCAATTCTATTGTAATTTCCTGTTCTCTCATTCAAATACACATCTGTGCCATATGGTTGATCAACTCCCCTTCATTCCCAAATGCTGACATCCATTCAATGTCTAAAAAAAATGTATTGGAATGTGATAAAGGGTCTGCACTCATGTTTTACTGTGTGTTGGGCTACCTGGGCTTCTTGGCTATTGCCTGTTTCACTGTGGCTTTTTTTGCCAGATAGTTACCTGATAGTTTCAATGAAGCAAAGTTCATCACTTTCAGCATGTCAGTCTTCTGTAGTGTTTGGTTAGCCTTTGTTCCTTCCTATCTTGAGCTCCAAGGGAAAATACTCAGTAGCTGTGGAGGTGTTTTCTATTTTATATTCCAGTACTGGAATGCTAGGTTGCATTTTTCTCCCCAAATTTTACATTATTGTTCTGAGGCCTCAAATAAGCCACAGGGACATGCTAGGAAGAATATGAAAGAAAGACTGACTTTTAGAAATACAATTTTCATTTTGAAGAGATCTCAATTTATAGGATTGTTAATTCCATAAATAATTATTCCAGCCATATATTAATTGAAGGTTCAAAATAATCAAAAATTTAGTTATTTTATGGCAGAATTCTACAAATGAGTTTGCTTGCTTTTAAATTTTTGGCTTGCATGAACTGTTTCTCAGCAAAAGTAATCACATTGTATTTGTATTTCTTCCCTGACTGATTATTTAATTAATTAATCTCATCTACTTGGCTCCAATAAGCATCAACAAAAATAGGAGAATGGAAAAATAAGGAACTGCAGAAATTAAATTAGTATTAGGTTTCCTTTGGAATACATATTTCACAGAATTTAAATATACTTAATAAATCTATGGCTGTCCACTACTATCACTGGAATATTCTGGATGTTTACACCATAATTATTCCTATCTTTACATGCATCAAAACAGCTCTTCTTTGAATAATCACATTAATAGGTACAGGCTATAGGAAATGTTCCATGGCCCTTAGGTTCATTACTTCAAGAGTGACTCATGCTGTATGTTGATTGTTCATTATGTTTAAAATTTACTTGGGTTTTATATTTTTGTCTTTGACCGTATTGCATTCTGTCTAGAATTTGACTAGATCTTGCATATCAAGCAAGATACCTGATTACTGTGGAGATTGTTTCAGTTATCCTCAAGCACTGGGCTAAAGATAGTATCTGTTTCCCCATATGTTACATTATTATTTGGATATCAGAGCTGAACAATCTATGAACATTATTTTGGGCATAAATTTAGTAGTTTTGGCCATTTATTAAAGTATCACTGACAAAAAGTGCATATGGTTTTGGAGGATCTTGGAGAATTTGAAGTGGTGTTCAAGAAAATACCAAGAAAAATTAGTCTATGTTAAATTGTTAAATTTCTCTCAAGAAGAATTTTATCATAGTATTTCTAAAAATTATTGAACTCTTAATGAAGATGAAGACAAGGTGAACAAGTTAAGAAGAAGTTAACTTGTTAACAACAAGTTAACAAGAAGAATTAAGCTTCTTCTCTGGTAATATTGTACTGCTAACTATAGCATACAAAACATTTGCTAGACCAATTTTCAAACACAGTTCATCTGTTTGGAATCCGCACTGCATATCAGACATTAAAACAATTGAGAGAATCCAGAGATATTTAATGAGAAGAGTCCTCCATTCTTCTGCTTGTAACAGAATACCTTATACCACCAGACTTGAAATTTTGGGTTTACACAACTTAGAACTATGCCGCCTTCGATCTGACCTAAGCATAGTACATAAAATTATCTGCTAGAATATCCTACCTGTCAATGACTACTTCAGCTTTAATCACAACAACACATGAGCACACAATAGATACAAACTTGATTGCAGAAAATACCTCAGCAACAGAGTTGTCAATGCCTGCAATGCACTACCTGACTGTGGTCTCTTCCACAAAAACCCAAAACTTTAACCTTAGACTGTCTATTGTTGACTTCATCCCATTCCTAAGAGGTCTGTAAGGGGTGTGCATAAGAGCACCTACCATCCTGTCCTAATGTCCCCTGTTATTTGTATCCATTTCATGTACTCTTAATCATGTTTCCAATTATATTTGTTATCAAAAACATACTTGACAAAATAAAATAAAATAAAATAAATAAATAAATAAATAAATAAAATTGTTTGATAAAATGGGCAAAAAACTTTGGATATAATATTCACTCTGAATGATTGATGAAGAATGAAAAATAGATAGATAGATAGAGATAAATCTGTACAGATATTCCACATGGAATTCCACTTCTGAATAAGAAACAATTCCCATTACCTCAATTAGTATATAATATCTATAATTAAATGAGCTGATGTAAAATTGCAGAGACCAATTTTTAGAAACAATCAATGAAATATTGAATAAATATAAGCTCTGGTGTTCGAGGTAGGGATAGGGATATGTGTTTGTTTGTCTTTGAAGGAGATGGGTGTCGAAAAATATGACATATAAATCCATAAATATTCAGTATTTGGAGAAACTGGCCAGAAGACTGTATTCATTTAATATGGGAATAATAATAAGTATAAACCATTCTACTTGTATACTGCTAAATTAATTGATATTCTAATGATCTCTTTGTGGATAAAGAGAAAAATTTGCAGAAAGGAAAATTTAACACTTAAATTCAGGTTGTTAGCAGGAGCACTATGCCTGCTAACTCTGCTTCCATACATGGCATATGAAGCTCATTCAGTGCAATGTAATGTATGGTATCCAGAATACCCACTTCATAGTTATCATCATTCTGGAGACTTCATAATTGGTGGCATTGCATCCCATGGAATCTTCCTCTCCTATGCCAAAGATTTCATAAAGGAACCTCCACCTGTTATGCCTGAAGAACTTATGTAAGGAATTCACTTTTCTTTGTTATCTTCTTTATCCTTAGTGGGCTGTCAAATTACATTGTGGGAAGATATATTGGTATAATTAAAGGAGCTTTGGCTATGTAGGAAGCTGTGGTTTTTAGATTTACACATAAATTCGATTTTCCCCTATGGAGAAGAAAATTGTTTGTTTGGTTTTTTTTTTAAAGTTGCATGCAGGAAATATATGTTCACCATTATTTGCTCCAAAACCTCTGATATTGTATGTTTAAGCAATGTTTTCACCACAGAGTGAATCAGCAAGGATAGATCATAATTTTGATTTGTCATCCTAATTTTTGGAACATAATATTTTTCATTGTGATTCTTTCCCCTTTGTCTTTGGCATTTACTTGTCCTATTCAGTTTATTTTCATTCTTAATCTCTATTCCTTTAGACAGATTTCTTACTTCTTTATCTATGTAGCAGGACACATTTTTCTTCTTCAGGTTTAAAATACAATACCATTCAATTCAGCATGCAAACATTCAACCCTCTTCAGTTTTGCAATAAACAGGTTCATTCTGCTTGATTTTACTTCATTTTTCATCATTTTTCATCAATATTTATTTTAAAAAGTCACTTTGAGGATATTAATTATTATATATACAAGAATAAGAATTTGAGCACATATTAAATAAGAATTTGAGCATATATTAAATAAAAATGAATATGATAGGAAAAGATGCATTAAATTTTAGAATTGTAAGCTATTACCTGACATTGCAATACTCATTCTAGAATATTTCCAATGAATTACCAGCACATCCTGGCTTTGGCCTTTGCAGCAAAAGAGATAAATGAAAATTCTCAGATATTACACAAAATAATCTTGGGATTCCATATTTATCATATTTACTATGATACAAAATGGACATTTTATTCCACTATGCTACTTATGTATGTGCTAGAAAGATTTTCCCCAAATAACAACTGTAACATGAAGAATAAGCTCCTTGCAGTGATTGGTGGTCTAGATTCTGTTACTTCTCTTGATATGGCAATTCTCCTGGATATCTACAAGATTTCCCAGGTAAGATATGACAATTTCAGTTTCTTCATTTTTCCTGTATGCATCTTTGCACTTTAAAGATTTCTGCATCAATTTAAATGGTACTCAAGGTAAAGGCAGGGGGATTTCTGTAGTTTTAAAAAATAGCCATGGAGGAGTGATTAACAATAGATAGATAGATAGATAGATAGATAGATAGATAGATAGATAGATAGATAGATAGATAGATAGATAACAGATAGATATAGAATTTTGCGTGTCACAACCATGAACTTGATATTGCTGGATAAAAGTGTTAAAAGAAATTACATTCTGGAGATTAGCGAACTCAGATGGGTGAAATTGGGTCACACAGATCTGTTGTGAACAAGAAAAACATAGAAGAAATGGTGTAATGACCATCATTAACAAAAGAAAATAAAAACAAATGCTTCGATTAAATAAAAAAAATGAAATGATCTCAACTGGAGTGAGCTTATGATTCTCAGTCATCCAGGTCATGGTTGTTCCAAAGGTGGACATATACATCAAATTCATCTGGGAAGCTGTTAAGAAAATAGTCTAATCTTCCTGGACTTTTACTATACATTAAGGAAGACAGAAGCCCTCCCCCCAGATCACTATTTACATTTTGATTCCCACTAGCCACTGGAGCACAAAATGGGAATCAGAACCCTATACCACCAAGCTGAAGGCCTGCTACCAGCAAAGATGGGAAAGAAAAAGAACTAAAGCATGTCAAGAAAGCTCTCAGAGCATGAGATATCCCAAATGGACCTTCATAAAATCTCAAAAAAGACTTTACAGGACCTCCTTAAAAAACCTCCTCTATAATAGACAACAAAGAGAACAATAAACAAAGCAAAATTGTCACTTCAGACCCAACAATATATGAAGGCAGAAGCTTGTCCACCTCAAGGATAAAACACCCAGAAACAAACTGAGCAACTTGGTATATGCAGTACAATGCAGTGAGCCATGTGCAGATCTATACATTGGGGAAAGAAAATAACCACTTCATAAATTCAAGGCATAATTTAGGGGAACAAACCCATCAGGACTAGATTCAGCAATCCATCTGCATTTAAAGAACAAAGGTTGCTGTTTCTTTTGAATTTTGAAATGTGGACAAAAAGTCCACATTTTGGACAGAGAGGAGCACTGGTTTGAAAGAGGAGACAAAGAGGCTATCTATGAGAAAATTAAACAGCCCTGTCTCAACAGAGGGGGAGAGATATGACATCATCTACCTCCAGCCCTTTCAACAGTTACAAGAAGGCTCCACATCCATTTGTACAAATCAGGTGACCCTGACGATATACATAAACCTACAGGTGGCCTTAACAACTTGCTAAAAGACTACAAATGACCAGCTGTCTGCATGGAGTATAAATATTTCCATTCCCCACTATCCAGTCAGAATTGAAGAAGCTTCATGGATGGGAAGCAAAACATCTTCAAAGAAAAAACAGAAAGTCCAGTTACCTCTTGAGAAAAGCACCTTTTGGATAGCCAAAAATATTTCTTTTTTTCAAAATTATTAAAACAACAAGGTTAGAAACAATGTCAATATAAGATACAATTATGCAACAATTAAAATAGATGTAATGAAATAATTTATATAATTTATAAATTCAATAAATGAAGAACATTGGTCTGAAATTCATGTTATGCATAAAGAGATATCCTAAAATATAGGAAGTAAAATAAAAACAGTGATCTACAAATATATTCAAAATAACGTAAAGGCCCTGTCACACTGCCCAAAGGATGCAAAACGTATGTAAAAAGGACACAACGGACAAGCAAAATGTTCCATCCGTTGTTATCCGCTCTCAAAAGGGGCAAAAATTTGCCATAACCGGAAGAGATAACACGGAAAGGAATGGACGCGGGAGGATGCAGGGCGGATGGAAAGCAGATGCAGAACGGAAGCCCAGCAGATGGAAGCAGATGGGAGCGGATGGCACATCCGCTAGGCTTCCGGGAGACCTCAGCAAAGCAGATGCGGAACGGATACAGCGGATGCAGAGCAGATGCACAGCGGATAAAGCGGATGCAGAGCGGAAGCGTAGCGGATGCACAGCGGAAGCAGAACGGATGCCGAGCATTAATTGCGCATGCGGGGGGGGATATAAAGCCACGCGGATATAAAGGGAATCAGCTCTCACGTGGCCAGCATTCAGAGGAAAGACCTGCTGCCGGATACATCGAGTACTTCCCTGCCCTGCCTGCATGCCTGCTGCAAGCCTTGCTGCCAGCCTTCCTGCCAGCCTGCCTCCAAGCCTCCTGGCCAGCCTCCCTGCCAGCTTTGATCTCTGCCTGCCTTCCAGCCTCCCTGCCAGCCAGCTCTGTCTGCCAGCCTTGGTGCCTGCCTGCCTGCCTGCCTTCCTGTCAGGCTTCCTGCCAGCCTTCCTGCCAGGCTTCCTGCCAGCCTGCCTGCCAGCCTTGGTGCCTGCCTGCAGGCTTCCTTCCAGCCTTCCTGCCAGCCCTGGTGCCTGCCAGCCTCCCCCTGCCAGCCTCCCTGCCAGCCAGCAAACCCACAACCATGGGAAAGAAGCGAAAGCCTCAGCAATCTGCCGCCATCTCTGGCAAGAGGGACAGGGCCACCTCCCGCCCCTGTCTCTAACTCTGCTTCTGCTGGGGCTTCTGCTACTCGGGCTTCGCTCTTCTGGTGCTGGAGCTTCTGCTGAAGCTGAGCCTGGCGGTGGTGCTTCTGCTGGTGCTTACACTGCTGAAGCTGCTTCTGGTCCTGCTGGTCCTGCTCGGTCCTGCTCGTGCTCCTGGACTTGCTCGTACTGCTCGTACTGCTCGTACTGCTCGTGCTCCTGGTCTTGCTCGTCCTGCTCCATGCTCTTGGTCCTGCTTGTGCTCCTGGTCTTGCTGGCACTGCTGGTGCTTACTTCTGCTGCTGCTGATCCTGGTCCTGCTGGTGCTGCTGCTGCTGCTGCTGATGATGATGATTATGATCCTGCTGGTGATGATGATGATGATGGATGATGATCCTGCTGGTGCTGCTTGCTTCTGGTGGTGTGGAGGAGCAGCCCCTACTACCTGGGAGCGCCCTTGATGAGGCCCATTGGTCCTGCCAAAGGGAGGAAGAGGCGGGGACAGGAGAGAGGAGGCAATACTATATTGAGGAGGAACACGAGGATGAGGTGCTGGAGTGGCTGAGAGAGAATGTCTATCTGTGGCGGAAGGGACAACCATCTCTACAGGACACCAAGTAGGAGAAGGCTACTTGGAGAGAGAGGGCAGAGAGTATGGTTACACTTTGGAGGTGCCTCTCGGCTGGTGGAAACACATGCACACCTGTATGGGAAGCTGCAACCTGAAGAAATCTGGCCAGGCCACGGTTAAACTGACAGACAGAGAGACCTACGTCATGGCCAGGGGCAGCTTCCTGGAGGGTGAGGTCCCGCCACCGAGGAGCACCAGGAGCCCCTCTCACTACCTCTCCTCTCCAGCAGCCTGCTGAGAGCCAGTCCTCTTCCGGCCGAGAGTCAGTCCCTGTCTCCAGGCAGGTTCTGTGGAGTGTCTGCACAGCGGAGAACCGTCGGACAGGTGTTGTAACCGTGGTGGAGTGCATGGGAGACTCCCTGGTGCGGTGGGAGAAAGGAGATGTCGCGTCCACCACAGCCGTAGCCACATTCACCCCCCAGCTCCACCTCCACAGAAAGGCAGAGAGCCAGACACCAGGAGGGGCAGAGCCACATTGTCCTGCTGGAGATCAGGGACACCATCTGCACCAGCATAGATCTCCTCTCTCAGCTGGTAACACCGACTCCTCATCCCTCCAACTGCAAGCCCTTCCTCACCTATGTCAACCAGACCCTAAGGAACATGGAGGAACTCCAGTACCAGGTGGTGAAGACCAGATCACCGAGCTGCTTCACAACCCTCCAGATCCAGAGGAACCTGCTCCCACCCAGTCCAGGTCTGCTTCTCCACCCCAGGTGATTTTCCCTCCCATTCCAAGGCTACCCACAGCTCCTCACCTACCAGGGCTACAGCTACCAGAAGGTCCAGCAGCACAGGCAGCAGCCCTTCCCAGTCCAGGCCACAGAGTCATTGGGCAACACCGTTGCCACCAGGTTCCACTGATTGCCACCCCGATGTCACCCATGCCAATGATGCCACGATGACAGCGATGCCACCCACACACCGATGCCACCCACGCCAGTCCTCACCCAGCTGCAGACCACGACAGCCCCACTACACTACTCCCCCCTTCCTCCACCCCACAGCCAAGCCTGGCCTCAATACATCTGTCATCAGTACTGGGGCTGACACCCCATGGCATGGAGGAAGGAGCTCTCAACATCACGGGGTTTGAGCCAGCTGTCTGAGAGCTTTCTCAACACATCGTCACTGTTGTCCTCTCAGGGCCAGGCACCCCAGTGGGGCTTCAGAACCAGCACTGCAGCAGCAACACCTCCACAGCAACCTGGACCCTTCACCCTGCTTGACTGGGCCACACCTCCGAGTGACCGTGAAGACTGCGCAGAGACTGGGTGTGGACTTTATATTGGACACTTGACTTGGGTCGATTTTTCTTTTACAGCTTGTTGTTCAATAAAGTTTATCTTTGATTTCACACACTCTGCTTCATTCTTTTTTTTTAAATAAAGTCTTGGTGGAAACTTTTAGAATTTCGGCTTGAGCCTTTGCATGCTTGTGGGATGGATTAAGATAGCAGTGGGATGGCAGGGATACCTTTGGGATGGGTAACAGCTCTGGGATAGATAAACCTCCAGTGCAAGCATAGTGGGACTGTTTGGTCCACCCTCCCAGGTGCCACACCTATGGCCCTTTATTGTCAATATAATGTAATAATCATCCACACCATGTCAACACAAACACAACTCTTCATATAATTGCCCTGTTCATTGTAGCCCACCCAACATACCATGGCCCCAATCTCCTCCGTGACATGAGGACAGGGCTGAAGGAAGCACCCATTAATCATCTATCATCCTGTCTTGTCACTCCACTGCTCCAGCTGGGGAGTTTGCACCAGTGTTTCAGGAGGTTGCCGCTGCTTCTTCCCTTCACGTGAGCTCTGTTGGGGCCTTGCACATCCTCAGTGTCTATCAGGTTTTGCCCTTGCCTCCATTCTCCAGGCTCCATGTCCCCATTTGCCTTGGTGGAGGTCCAATGAGCCTGTTCTGCAAGACTGGGTAGCGGGTGCCCATGAGATTGTGCAGGATGCAGCAACTTCCATGATCCTCCTCACGGTCCTTGGGCGATGCTGCATGGTGGTGAGAAGTACCTGGAACCTGTTGGCCAGGATGCCAAAGACGTTTCTCAAACCACCCGCCTTGCCCTGGACAGCCTGTAGTTGAAGATCCTCTCTTCACGGGTGAGGGAGTCTGGAAGTTGTAGGGCGTTCATGAGGTAGGTTGTGAGGGAGAAGGCATCATCCCCCCACGATGAAGTAGGGCACATCTTGCGGTGTCGTTGGGCAGGGATCTGATCTGGGAAGCCCATGATGAGGTTGCCTTCCAGCCGCCTCCTTGAGGTGACTGGCACTGTATACCTGGGCATTCTGAAACAGCTGACCCGTTGGCCTAGAGCATGCGATGTTACATGAACTTGAGGGTCAGCATCGACCATTGCCGAAGAGGAGTGATTGCT
Source organism: Laticauda laticaudata (assembly GCA_004320025.1). Classification (NCBI taxonomy): domain Eukaryota; kingdom Metazoa; phylum Chordata; class Lepidosauria; order Squamata; family Elapidae; genus Laticauda; species Laticauda laticaudata. The sequence goes on from BHFT01027731.1 coordinate 14,680, forward strand.
GAAGAAGCCCTTGTTAGTTGAAATAAGTGGACCCTGTGTTGGCTGGCACTTTGCAGGCCACGTGCTTGCCATCGATGGCTCCAACGGTGTGGGGGAAGTTCACCTCTGATAGCCACTGCTCTGCACTTTCTTCCATCCTTCTTCAGTGGAGGGGCACTGGAGGAGCTCTTCCAGGTAGTCTTCGATGATGGCCTGCACCACTTCTCTGACCGACAATGCTGATGGTGTTTGATGCGGCACCTTCCAGCCTGTACTGCATGCTCCTGTAGGTAGGTCCCTGAGTCCAGGTGGCGCAAGTGAGTGCCACCTTGAGCCAGGGGTCCAGGCTGGGCCGGAAGTTGGTGTTTGCCTTTGGTCAACCTGGGTGTCAGCTGCTGCACAGACTTCGTCAAACATGGACTGGAGGCATCCTCATGAAGTTCTGGAATGCACGAGTGTCTTGCGTTCCTGAGCTCCACCGACTCAGCTTCTTATACAGTCCATACTCTGCTCTTCTCCCGATCGCATCTTCGGACCCAGATGCTTCTTGGCCACCTCCTTTTCTTCCCGTAGTAGAGTTCACAGAGCCATGATAGATGGCTTTGCACTATTGCAGAAGGATGGTGCGCTGCCAAAAGGACTGTGTTACAATCCACGGTTGACATGACTGGATGCTGTGGAAGAGCAAAAAGGCAGATGAAGGCTGCAGAGGTCTGCACAGGTCGGATGCTTTGGGTCTGAAAGTGAGATGCAGGTGAGTTTGCTCCCCTTTTTATAGGCTAGTATAGGTGTCTCTTTTGCATCCTCTAGGCTCCTCTAGACATCCTTAATATCCGAGATAGGTCCCCTCTGTGAACGTTTTTTTCTGTTTTAAATGCTGTTCCATGCTAGTCATCTCGCTAGGCAATCCGTTCTGCATCCATTCTCGCATCCGTTCCACTTCCTTCCCTGCATCCGAGGGATGCAAGTTGCGTGGATGCGCAGCGGATGCCTAGCGGGATATAGCGGGTGCGTTAACGGATGCAGAACGGATGCCTAGCGGCATGCGTTACGCGATGCAGAACAGATGAATTGATACATTTTCCGCAGAAAATTTTGGAGCAGCTCAAAACTTTCTGAGCGGATGAAGACGTCCATAAACGGAGCTGCGACGAATCAGAGAGCGAAAGCAAAGACGGAAAGCAGTGACGTTACAGAACGGATACCATCGCTAGTTAACCAACGGATGGCAAGCTTTTTTGTCCATTTTACATCCTCTTTGCATCCGTTGGTGCAGTGTGACAGGGGTTTAAAATGATAAAAAATTGAAGGCCACAGAAACTGTGATTAAAATTCCTGATTTTGTTTAATATCTGTTCATCTAATTTTAAATCTTTTTTTTAATTTTTAATTTTATTTATTATATTAGATGTATTATACATACATCTGATAACTGTATATATCTTTTAATCTATGGACTGAAAGAACAAATAAAATTTATAATTATATATTATTATAAGCAGATGGAAAATACTAATAATTGAATTTAATATATACCCTTATGTCCTCCTGGGCACATTATAATAACTGCTGTAATTATTTTCTCCTTTATGGATATCTTTATCTTAACTATAGGCCCATTCCAGTGATGAAGGACAAATCATCTGGCCTTCCCTTCTACCAAATGGTTCCAAAGGAAGATTTTCAATATGAAGGGATTTTGTCTCTACTTTTGCACTTCAAATGCATATGGGTTGGAGAATTCTGGCTATGGAGACCAATGATGGAGAAATAATTTTACAAACAGTGATATCTATGTTTCTTCAGAAGGGTGTCTGTATTGCATTCATAGAAAAAGTCCCTGGCATAACTTTTATTACTAATATCTTTGAGTTACTGAATAAAGGGAGGAAGACTTATCATACATTGACAGCTAGTAAGGCTACAGTGATAATAGCTTTTGGTGAATCTAATTCCTTTGGATTTTTTAGATTTCTCTCTTATCATTCAGATGAAGATGTAGACAGTAAATATTGGAAACCTTTAGGAAAGCTATGGTTCTTCACAGCCCAAATGGAGATTGCTTCCTTTGGATTTCAGAGGCATTGATTTAGGAATTTTCAATGGAACTTTAGGCTTTTCATTTCATTCTAAAGATGTGTCTGGATTTCAGCAATTTATTGAGAGTCAAAATCCTTTCACTATGAAAGAAGATGGTTTTTTCAAAGGCTTTTGGGAGCAGGTCTTCAACTGTCGATTTCTAGGTATGCTTATCAATGAAGAAAGAGAGAATTTTGCACTGGCCAGGAAAAACTAAATAAAGTCTCTGTCCCCTTTTTGAAGTATCCATGTCTGGTTACAGTTACAGTATCTACAATGCTGCTTTTGCCATAGCCTATGCTTTACATGCCATGTCTACATCTCGACTCAAATACAGATCAATGATGGATGGTGGGCTATGGGTTCATAATCAGCCATTATGGAAGGTATTATGCACTTTAAACTCTTTACTCCTTAATCTCTAGCCATAGCAATATAGTCCCTTTATTTCAAATCCACCATGTAGATGGATTCCAATTTATCTAACTTCTATATCTTCTTTCTAGAATTCATAGAAGCTTATTAAGATTATCCCAGTTCAAATCTAACTATGTCAGTTATTGGAATCCAATCTAAACAACAGTGCAGGGCTTAGTGCGGAAAGTTATTAGAAATTTTTTCTTTTTTTAAAAAAAGTATGTTTCCATCCTTGATTATTAGGAATGGAGTAATTAACAAAGTGCAGGGGAAATGCTGAGCCAAACATTTCCTCCCTCTTATGGACTTGTAGATTCAACACTGAAATAGTTTCTTTAGACAACTGCATTCATACATAATATTTGTCCTTTTTTTATTTAGCTGCATCACTTTTTGAGATGTGTTACATTTAACAACGGTGTTGGGGATAGTATATTATTTGATCAGGAAGGAAAGATGATTGTTGGATTACATATCATTAATCTTATTTTTTCTGAAAACCAGACAAAGGTAAAAATTGGAAGGATTGATTCACACTCCCCTGCAGAAGAATCATTCATCATTCAGGAAGATGACATAAAATGGAACAAATGGTTTAATCAGATTGGTTGCAGTTACAGGCAATCTGCATGTGTGCACTGAATCTCAGTCCTGTCAATAAAAATGAGGAGAACAGGTAGAGTGTCAATCCTGAAGCTGACCCGGGAAAAGCCATCTTGAAGCTTCAGTGCTGCCACACTGGAGCAAGGGAAGATTAGAAATAACTGGGTTTGTGTAGTGAAAATAAAATATTTTCTCTTGGGAACCAAAGACATTCTCACACCTGGCTGGAAGTAGAGTAATGATGTCACCAGACCAGGAGACGCTTCAGTGATTGGGCCATGTGACTGATTGTTTGGGATTGAGGGAAAAATTTATGTTTAATTAGGTTAAAACCAAGAGGTCCCTCAGAGTTGGTCTTCACCAGACATGTGCCAATATGATATTTCCAACAAACCTATTCTTTGACGAATTCACCTGTCTTGGAGTTCTTGCTTGCAATGGATTTATTACTTGGAACCCTGACATAGGGATCTTCTAAACCCTGCATTGTCTTTGTTGGATAGCAATTCAACAAACTATCTGGAATAGGAAATGTTAAAGTGATAGTTAACTAAAATAATAAAATCAGTATTAGTCATGAAAAAAAGCCATTTTTAAAATTTGGTTTATCATATTTACAAAATTTCAAATGTCAAAGATATCAAATTAAAAATATCTCAAAACATAGCAAAAGCATCAACAATTATTTCTGAGCTGTAACTTTATATACTATATTTTGCAAGAACATATCTTCCTCTTTTCACTTTGAAACTGCTCTGGAAATTCAATATTTGAAAAGCAAAACCTTATTATTGTTGTCCTATCTAAGCATGGTGGCATACTGGAAAAATATAGATTCATGGTAATCCTATTACCAATGCCCTGATGCATAATTATTCATGTCTTTCCTCTCTTGCTTTGGTTTTATGAATTAGACAGTTCCAGTTTCCCTGTGTACACCAAGATGTTGTCCTAGTTCTCAGAAGCAAATGATAGAGGGGAAGCCATTTTGCTGCTACTGTTGCATCCAATGTCCAGAAGGGAAGATTTCTGAGAAAGAAGGTAAGGGTAGACTAATAATGTTCAGTTGCTGTCATGTCCTTGGAGTCTGATTCAGTTGCAATGCAGGCTGCTACAGACTCACTTGCTCATTTCACCATCCCCAACAATTCTTCTTGGGATCTCTTGCAACTCTTGAGCAAGCAGCAAGATGCCAAACTCATCAGCAACATTTGATTACAACTGTGCATATTCAGAAGACAGGAAATTAAGTCACACATAAATATTGTTCTATTGCTAGAAGCAACTCCAGCATCTGGCTTGTGTATCATGACACTTATAATCTAATTATTTATGACTCTGGCTTATGGACTAACTGTGACATCATCTCTCCTTTGATATGGCATCTTCAGATTGACTTTTGATTGTTTAACTTGGAAATTCACCTTACCCAACCAACTTTTAATCTACAAACTTATTTGTTTAGAAAATGTATATGATCACCCAACTCACATTGATTCCAGGCTGCTTACAGAAATAAAACCCAAATACAAAACCCAATAAACTCTACCTTTCTAGTGTTAACAATCAAACAAACCACTTTTTGGGCTTGTATCACCATGAGATCCCCAAGCCTCCTGCCATAATCCTGTTTTCAGGGCCTTAGGAAATATATCTAGGTAGGGACAAATCTTATTTCCATAAGGATGATGTTCCACAGGAAGGGAGCCACCATGGAAAATACCCTTTCTTCTTGGTCCCACTGGATGGCCTTCCTTAAACGATAGGACCTATAACATATCTATCTCCCCTAATAGCTATTTCTTGCTGTCTTGCTGTTAGGCTTTGCAGTAGCAAGTAGCTCTTAGCACTCTGTATATCTAGGAATCGTGTCTGGCTTCTGAAGGAGTACTAAAAAAAATCTAAGGTATGAAAATTGCTTGATATGAGCCATGGTGGCGCAGTGGTTAAAGTGTGGTACTGTAGACTACTTCTGCTGCCTCTGGGATGCCTGCAATTTGGCAGTTCAAATCTCACCAGGCTCAAGATTGTCTCAGACTTCCATCCTTCTGAGGTGAGTAAAAGGAGGACCCAAATTGTTGGGGGCAATATGCTTATAAAATAAAGCACTTAGAGAGGGCTGTAAAACACTATAAAGTGGTATATAAATCTAAGTGCTATTGCTATGATGATGTTGTTATCCATTCAGACATGCCCAACTTTTGGCAGATCTCTCCACATCTTCTCATCTTGCATTGCTTCTTTGAGTTTTTCTGTGCTCTACTTGATGTCAGCTTTGATGATGGAAATTTGCTTTGTTAATTCCGATTCTTCACCACTTAATGTATATTATATTTTTCAAGGATTGTCTGTTGATAACTAATTCTACTCAATTTTTGAAAGCTGATAGTTGTGTCAATCATGGCAGTATATAATTACGTCTTCCTCTCTTCACTTATTTGATTGCCTTCATTTTTTTCCATGCATCAGGATATTCTTCAGTAGTTTGTACCTTCATATTATATGTTGAAATATTTTATAATGATTTTGCTGTTAATGCTTCCAGTGAACAGTCTGGTTTTATTTCATCTAGTAGTGAATGACATTTTTTTCTTGTGATTCAAAGTTTTTCCAACCATTTTTTCCAGTACTAATTTTCTTTGTTCAGCATTTCTAACTATGCAGCTTTCAACTGTCAAAATGATGACCAAGATGTCAACAACACATATCATTATTTTCAGTATTACATTTTATTGCTTCTTTATATTTTCTATATATTTATATACAGATTGAATTATTCCTTTATTTTATGGATACTGATGTCAACAATTTGTATTTTTGATGCTGGTAATATACAAACATTTACTAGCTCAAATTCTTCTGGGTTGTCCTTAACACACTCTCAGCTTTATTGTTTTTATTTTTAATATTAATAGAAGACACACTTTCTCTTTTCATCTTGAGGAATAGATTCCTTGAATTTCCAACTGTTATATCATAAGTATATCTGAGATTGTTGATGTTTCTTCCAACATTTTAATTGTAATTTCTATTTATTTTGCTCCAATATTTAGCACAAGAGAGGATATACATATAAATTAATTTTAAAAATGATGATATACAAAAGTTATACATCTCATTTATTTCCTGTTTTTGAACTATGTAGTTATCTTGTAGTTTATTCTGTTGTTTCTTCATGAGCAAATTTTTCAGTAGTCAGAGATTTTAATGGCTATCCACAAATTTTTTGCATCTGCTGTGGTAGACTATAATCTGGATTCCCAGAAGAAAGGCAATGCATTCCAGAGAAGAAAAGGCAGCAAAATTTAGCTAATTTGGGAAAGAAGAGAGTTAAAAATCGATCCTCCTAGGAGTTCTTATATGTCCAAATTAAAACCATATTTTAGTGGTGCAAGTAGTTTGCTTCAGTCTGGCAATATTTTCATTTGTGAGTTAGGAATAATAAACTATTTATAAAAAGTTCTGTGTGTTTTTCTTGCTTTTTAAAAAAATCAAACATCTACAAAGTAAAAGCAAACATTATATAATCAAGATGGAAAAATAAATATATTTTGAAATGTCTTGTCTATTACTTTAACAAACAGATGTTAGTACAATGGTTGCAAATACCCATGCATATTCTGAATCCAACTTTTACATCTGGCAGAGCCACTTTTAAAATTTAAGATATTTATTTATCAGATTTTATCTTGTTCTTATTACTTTATAAATAATTCAAAAAATTCAAAGGTGCAAACATACATAATATTCCTTATTCTTCTTGTTTTCTCCATAACACCCCTGTGAGGATGGTTAGGCTGAAAGATAGTGACTAGCCAACAGTTAGCCAACAGCTAACTTTTATGCCTAAGAGAGAACTACATTTAGTAATTTGAAGTAGACCCTGCAATGTTAAGGATGTATATATTTTTTCTCTAATAAATATTAAAATAAATCAAATATTTGTTTCAAATCATCTTCACGGGTAAGTTGAATTTTATTGTTACCTGAATTTTAGAAAGACAGTTAATATAAAGGGGTGGTTTTTCTTGGTTGAGTTTGGACTGATTGGTGATATAATACTTAGCTACAGTATATAAAAAGTTATGCTCTTCCTAGGTTTTAAACATACATTTGAGACTCAGACCATATCTTTTCCATTTCAGATTTGAATGACTGCTACAGCTGTACAGATGAAAAGTATCCCAACAAAAAACAGGATTCCTATATTCCCAAAGATATGTTTCTTATTGTATAACGAACCTTTGTGGATCATTTTAGCTTGTTTCTCTCTTTTCTGTTCCACAACCACAGTTCTGGTACAAAGGATATTTCTGATGCATCACAACACTCCCATCATCAAAGATAGCAACCGGGATCTTACTTACATTCTTCTCGTCACCCAACTGCTCTGCTTCCTTTGTATATTGTTATTCATTGGTCAGCCCAATAAAATGACACGTCTTCTCCAACAAACTGGTTTCAGCATCATCTTCTCTGTGGCTATTTCCTGTGTGTGCTGGCCAAGACTGTGACTGTGCTCCTGGCTTTCATGGAAACCAAGCCAGGAAGTGGAATAAAGAAGTGGATGGGGAAAATATTGGACTATGCTTTTGTTTTATCTGACTTCTTCATTCAGGTAGGGATTTGTACTCTCTGGCTATCCATCTCTCCTCCTGTCCCAGATGCTGATCTGCACTCAGAAACTGGAAAAATTATCCTGCAGCGTAAGGAAGGTTCTATAATTATGTTTTATTCTGCAAGGTGTTATATGGGCTTTCTGGTCACGATCAGTTTCATAGTTGCTTTCTTTGCCAGGAAATTACCTGATAGTTTCAATGAAGCTAAATCCATCACTTTCAGCATGTTGGTCTTCTGCAGTGTTTGGATATTCTTCGTTCCAACCTACTGAGCACCAAAGGGAAATTCATGGTAACTGTGGAGATCTTCTCAATGTTAGCTTCGAGTGTTGGGCTGCTGATATGCATCTTTTTCCTCAAATGCTATATATTGTGTTGAGACCAGAGCTGAACAATAGGTAACTGAAGAAGAAAGATTTATAAAAGTTTTTCAATTATTTTCAATTATTTTGCAATTTTCAATGCAGAACATTTTTTTGTTTTTTTAGAATACAGCTTAATATTTGTCTAAATTTTATTGCATATCTTGTAAAATTATTTTCTCTATAGCACTCACAATTATAATTTATTTAGAAATCATTTCTAAAATATAACTGATTTCTTTATTTCTTTATCAATTTTATATAGCCATATATCACATGATTAGTAATTCAGGGCTGCACAAAAATATTTATCTATAGGTTGGTCGGTTGGTCTATCTATTTCCCAGTGTATGTATTTTTATTTACTCGTTTATTTACCTTTTTGTCTACTACGTGTATCCCTGGAGGCTAAAAACTAGGTGCTAGCATCATATGAAGACTGCTGGTTGCTCATTCCTTCTTTGAAGCGTGTGTAGGAAAATCTTCTAATGATCAAGGTTTTCTAGTGATCATTTATTTGTCTCTAATATTTTCCAAAGATTATTGGAAAAATCTTATTTTTTAAATGAAGATCCTTTCTTTGCTCAGATCAAATCCTCTTGCCCATAAACAGAACACTATGTGAAAATGAAAATAAATAAAATTAAATGAAAACTCCCATTCCTTTTCCCTTTTGATGGCAGTAGGCCAGGTGACAAATAGATTTAAGGAATCAGATCTTATAGACAGAGTGCCTGAAGAACTATGGATGGAGGTTCACAACATTGTATAAGACATAGCAACTAAAACCACCCCAAAGAAAAAGAAATGCAAGAAAGCAAGATGGCTGTCTGAGGAAGCTTTTCAAATAGCTGAAGAAAGAAGGGAAGTAAAAGGCAAGGGAGAAAGAGAAAGATATACCCAATTGAATGCAGAATTCCAAAGAATAGCTAGAAGAGATAAGTATACCTTCTTAAATGAACAGTGCAAAGAAATAGAAGAAAACAATAGAATAGGGAGGACCAGAGATCTTTTCAAGAAAATTGGAGATATGAAGGAATTCTTTGATATAAAGATGGGCGTGATAAAGAACCAAAATGGCAGGGACCTAACAGAAGCAGGAGAGATTAAAAAGAGATGGCAAAATTACACAGAAGTACTATATGAAAACGAGCTTAACATCCTTGATTACCATGTTGGTGTGGTCACTGATCTCAAGCCAGACATCCTAGAATGTGAAGTGAAATGGGCCTTAGGAAATCTGAGCAACAACAAAACTAGTGGAGGTGACAGTATTCCATTTGAGCTGATTCAAAATCTTAAAAGACGATGTAGTAAAAGTTCTACACTCAATTTGCCAGCAGATTTGGAAAACTCAACAGTGGCCACAGGATTGGAAAAGGTCAGTTTACATTTCAATTCCAAAGAAAGGCAATGGCAAAGAATGTTCAAACTATCGCACCATTGCACTCATTTCACATGCTAGTGAAATTATGCTTAAAATCCTACAAGCTAGGTTTCAGCAATATGTGGATTGAGAACTACCAGAAGTACAGGCAGGATTTCAAAGAGGCAGAAGAACTAGATCAAATTGCCAATGTACACTGGATCATGGAGAAAGCAAGGGGGTTCCAGAAGAAATCTACTGCTGCTTCATTGACTATGCTAAATCCTTTGATTGTGTGGATCACAACAAATTGTGACAGATTCTTAAAGTGATGGGAGTACCAGACCATCTTATTTCTCTCTTGAGAAACGGGTCAAGAAGCAACAGTGAGAACTGCACATGGAACCACTAATTGATTCAAAATTGTGAAAGGTGTCTTGCAAGGCTGTATACTGTCACCCTGCCTATTTAGCTTATATACACAGTACATCATGAGAAAGGCAGGGCTAGATTAATTCAAAGCTGGGAGAAATATCAGCAACCTCAGATATGCAGGTGATGCCACTCTAATGACAGAAAGTGAAGAGGAACTAAAGAGCTTCTTGATATGGGTGAAGGAGAGTGCAAAAGTTAGCTTGAAACTCAACATTAAGAAAACTAAGATCATGGCATCTGTCCCTCTCAATTCCTGGCAAAAAGATGGGGAAGAAATGGAGACAGTGAGAGATTTCACTTTCCTGGGTTTCAAGTTCACTGCAGATGGAGTCTGCAACTGAGAAATCAAAAGATGCTTGTTCTTGGGGAGGAAAGCTATGACAAATCTAGACAGTATACTAAAAAGCAGAGATATCATCCTGTCAACCAAATTTTGTATAGTCAAGGCTACGGTTTTCCCAGTTGCAATGTATGGTTGTGAAAGTTGGACCACAAGAAAGGCTGAGCGCCAAAAAACTGAGACTTTTGAACTATGATGCTGGAGAAAACTCCTGCGAGTCCCTTGGACTGCAAGGCAATCAAACCAGTCAGTCCTGGAAGAAATCAACCCTGACTGCTCTTTAGAAGGCCGGATCCTGAAGATGAAACTCAAATACTTTGGCCACCTAATGAGAAGGAAGGACTCACTGGAGAAGAGTCTAATGCTGGGAAAAATTGAGGGAAAAACAAGAAGGGGACAGCAGNTGGGGTTGCGATGGGTCAGACATGACTTTGCAATTAACAACAAATTTTGCTGTTCATCATGCTCATCTGTTTCCTGAGAAATAGCACAGAAATAAACAGACTTCCTCCTCAGATATAGGAATAGAAAATTGATAAATGATCACAATCAATAAAACTCTTTAATATTTGGAACTCAAATTAGTAAAAAAAAAAAAACCTTCTAAGCATTTAAATTGTGATTTTAGAAATTCTAATTATTATTCTGCTCAAATTGTAAACGGAATAGGAAAAATATTCATGGTCAACTTTGCCAATAATTGTGCTTACATTTTATGATTTATAATCTACAATCTATGCGTTGTAGATTTTGGTATTTCTAGACTTTGGTCTTGCTTGACTTTTAGACAAATATAATGTTTCACAATAAAATTTACTGTCAAATATCCAAAGTTTTCACTTTACAAATACGACAAGACAGAAGTTCTCATCACTGATGATAATGCACCTCTTGGGAGTTTCAACTGATTTGAAGAAACCTTCCTTGAAAATCCTCTGCTATCATTGCCTGAAGAACAACGATCTTCAGGCATATACCTCATTAAAATATATGAGTTATAGAATTCTTTATATAATATAATTCTTTATTGGCCAAGTGTGATTGAACACCCAAGAAATTTGTCTTCAGTGCATATGCTCTCTCAGTATACATAAAAAGATACATTCATCAAGAATCATAAGAATAGGGCTTCCGGTGGCACTTCCATCAAAGAAGGATTGGAGTCTGTGGTTGTGCACAGCTGTGATCTATGCTCTATCTGTTGGAGGGTTCCAAACAGGACTGGATCCACTCTGGAGGGGTGGTGAAGAAAGGGGAGACCACTGCTAGGTCAAGTGGAGCTGCATCTCCTCTCCCTGGCTAGGAACACTCCCCCAAAGACAGGCTGTAATGGTAGTCTTTAACAGCTGCCTTGAAGATGGGAAGCTATCTAAGAATTCAGTTTGTGCTGGAACAGTGAAGTGGTGAGCAGCATGTGACCAGGCAAAATACTTTGGATTTTTCAAAGGCAACCTTGGGAACCAGAAGGAAAGAGCCCTTGTTAAAGATCGTGGAAGTGATGAATTGAAAGAAAGAGGAAAATTGCAACGGTAAAGACATTGGATTGTCAAAGACCTAAATGGAAGTGATATTATTCAGAGAATACTCTTTAATAATAACAGAATAAGAAACTGAATTTGGATAATTATATGGAAATTGACATTAATTAGGCATTAATTAGAATGCTGGAATTGATTATATTTGAAAGACATAACAGCTAATAATTGAAAATTAGCAGAGCTAAAGCCCCTGTCACACTGCACCAACGGATGGAAAGAGAATGAAAAATGGAGAAAAACACTTGCCATCCGTTGGTTAATGCGATGCTTCCGTTTTGTACTCGCTGCATATGTTTTGCTTCCTCTCTATCCGTCCAGCATCCGTCTATTGACGTTTCATCCACTCAGAGGGTTTTGAGCTGCTTAAAACTTTGCGTGGAAAATGTATCCAATGCGTCCATTCTGCATCCGCTAGGCATCCACTAGGCATCCACTAGGCATCTGTTTCTACATCCGTTATGCATCCGCAATATCCATAGCATCTGCTGCGCAACCACGCAACTCACATCCGCTCGGACGCAGGAGGAAGCGGAACGGATGCAGAATTGTAACAAAGTCCTTTGCAGCCACCATCATTCTGCAACAGTGCGAAGCCATCTCAAGGCTCTGTGAACTCTACTACGGAAGAAAAAGAGGCGGCCAAGAAGCGTCTGGGTCCGAAGATGGATTGGGAGAAGAGCAGAGTACGAACTGTACAACAAGCTGAATGGTGGAGTTCAGGAATGAAGACACTCGTGCATTCCAGAACTTCACGAGGATGCCTCCAGCCATGTTTGACGAAGTTGTGCAGCCCCTTACACCCAGGTTGACCAAGGCAAACACCAACTTCCGGCCCAGCCTGAAACCTGGGCTACAGGTGGCACTCACTCTGCAGCCATGGCCTCAGGGACTACCTACAGGAGCATGCAGTACGGCTGAAGGTGCCACACAACACCATCAGCATTGTGGTCAGAGAAGTGGTGCAGGCCATCATCGAACGAATACATGGAGGAGCTCCTCCAGTGCCACCTCCCACTGAAGAAGGATGGAAGAAAGTTGCAGAGCAGTGGTATCAGAGGTGGAACTTTCCCCACACCGTTGGAGCCATAGATGGCAAACACGTGGCCTGCAAAGAAACCAGCCAAGTTGGGGTCCACTTATTTCAACTACAAGGGCTTCTTCAGCATCGTCCTCTTTGCCATGGTTGATACTGACTACAAGTTCATGTACATCGATGCTTCAGGCAACGGCTCATTTTCAAGATGCCCCAGGTAATCAAACACAGTGACCTCAAGGAGTGGCTGGAAGGCAACCTTATCATGGGCTTCCCAGATCCACACCCACTGCCCAATGACACGCAAGATGTGCCCTACTTCATCGTGGGGGATGACACCTTCTCCCTCAGAACATACCTCATGAAGCCTATAACTCCAGACTCCTCACCCGTGAAGAGAGGATCTTAAACTACAGGTGTCCAAGAGAAGGTGGGTGGTGGAGAATGCCTTTGGCATCCTGGCCAACAGGTTCCAGGTACTTCTCACCACCATGCAGGCATCGCCCACAGACGCGTGAGGAGGATCGTGGAAGCTGCTGCATCCTGCACAATCTCATGCGCACACACGCGCTACAACACGCTCCTAGCCAGAACAGGCTCGTGGACTTCCAACAAGGCAATGGGACATGGAGCCTGGGGAATGGAGGTAAGGGCAAAACCTGAGACACACTCAGGATGTGCAAGGCTCCAACAGAGCCTCATGTGAAGGGAAGAAGCAGCGCAACCTCCTGAAACACTGGAACAACCTCCTGAAACAACCTCCTGAAACAGCTGGAGCAGTGGAGTGGCAAGATCATGATGAATAGATGCTGAATGGATGCTTTTCTTCAGCCTGTCTCATCACACTGATGAGATTGGGCCATGTAATGTTGGTAGGGCACAATGAAAGGCATATAATAAAGAGTTGTGTTATGTGACATGTGTGAAAATTATTACATTATATATTGATAATAAAGGGCCATAGGTGTGGCACCTGGAGGGTGGACCATACAGTCCCACTAGCATTGCACTGGAGGTTACTATTATCCCAAGCTATCTACCCCCCAAAGGTATCCTGCTCATCTACAGGTTCAGCCACATCCCAACTGCTACTTATCCCATCCACAGATATCCTATACCCATCCACAGGTATCCCTGCCCATCCCACAGGCTATTACCCATCCAAAGGTATCCTGCCCACCACCACTGCTATCTTACCGATCCCACAAGCATGCAAAGGCTTAAACCATTTCTAAAAGTTTCCACCACCAGACTTTATTTCAAAAAAGATGAGCAAGTGTGTGAATCAAAAGATAGACTTTATAACAACAAGCATGTAAGAAAAATGACCCAGTCAAGTGTCCCAATAAAGTCTACAGGTAGCCACCAGTCTCTGGCGCTCACTCTTGGTCACTTGGAGGTGTGCCCAGTTTCAGGGGTGAAGGTCCAGGTGCTGTGGAGGTGGCTGGTGCTGGAGTGCTGGTCTGAAGCCCCACTGGGGTGCTGGCCCGAAGGACCAGGGTGATGTGTGTTGAGAAAGCTCTCGGACACCTGGATCAGACCCGTGGATGTTTGAGTGCTGCTTCTCTCCATGCCAGGAGTGTCAGCCCCAGTACGCGATGACAGGATTACTGAGGCCGGGCTTGGTGTGGATGGAGGAAGGAGCTGAATAGTGGGGCTGTCTGATCTGCACTGGGTGAGGACTGCGTTGGTGGCATCAGTGGCATGGGTGCAATCAGTGTCATGGGTGCATTGTTGGCAGTGGTGGCATCAGGTGTCGTGGTGGCATCGGTGGCGTCAGTGGCATCAGGTGGAAACCGGTGGCAACGGTGTCATTCGATGACTATGTGCTTGGACTGGGAAGGGCTGCTGCCTGTGCTGCTGGACCTCCTGGTAGCCCATAGCCCTGGTAGTGGGCCTGTGGAAAGCCTTGGAATGGGAGGGACTCACCTGGGGTGGGAGGAGCAGACCTGGACTGGGTGGGAGCAGGATCCTCTGGGTCTGGAGCATTGTGAAGCAGCTCGGTGAATCCACTCCTTCACCACCTGGTTACTGGGGTTCCGCATGTCCATGAGGTCTGGTTGATCATAGGTGAGGAAGGGCTTGTGGTTGGAGGATGAAGAGTCTGTGTGGACCAAGCTGAGGAGGAGTTTATGCTGCTCCGGATGGTCCCTGATCTCCAGCAGGACAGTGTGGCTCTGTTCCATGATCATAGGACTCTGCCTTTCGTGGAGGTGGAGCTGGGGGTGGATGCGGGTAGGGCTGTGGGTGGACATGCCATCTCCTTTCTTCCACCGCACAGGGAGTCCTCCATGCACTCACCACCGGTTACAACAGCTGTCCGCGGGTTCTCCACCATGGCACGCTCCACAGAAACCTGCCTGGAGAAAGGAGCTGACTCTCGGCCAGAATAGGATGGCTTCTCAGCAGGCTGCTGGAGAGAGAGGGTAGTGAGAGGGGCTGCTGTGCTCCTCGGTGGCAGATCTCACCCTCCAGGAAGCTGCACCTGGCCATGACGTAGGTCTCTCTGTCCATCAGTTTAACCGTGGCCTGGCCAGATTTTTCAGGTGCAGCTTCCCGTACCAAGGTGTGCATATGTTTCCACCGCCGAGGAGCACCTCCAAAGTGTGGCCCAGACTCTCCCGCCTTCTCTCTCCAAGCAGCATGCTTTCCGCTTGGTGTCCCTGTAGAGACGGTGTCCCTTCCGCCATAGATAGTCATTCTCTCTCAGCCACTCCAGCACCTCATCCTCATGTTTCTCCTCAATGGAGTATTGCTCCTCTCCCGTCCCCATATGCCTCTTCCTCCCTATGGCAGGACCAGATGGGCCCTCATCAGAGGGGCTTCCCAGGTAGTAGGGGCGCCCTCCACACCAACAGCAGCAGCAGCACCAGCAGGATCATCATCAGCAGCAGCAGCAGCAGGAGCACCAGCAGGATAATCATCATCATCATCATCATCAGCAGAGCAGCACAGGACCAGCAGGTCCAGGATCAGCAGCAGCAGAGTAAGCCCAGCAGCGCCAGCAAGACCAGGAGCATGGGAGGACCAGGAGCACGAGCAGCACGAGCAGGACGAGCAAGACAGGAGCATTGAGCAGGACGAGCAAGTCCAGGAGTATGAGCAGGAGGAGCAGGACCAGCAGGAAGAGGAGCAGTTCACGCAGGGTACGCACAAGCAGAAGCACCCCACCACCAGGAGCAGCATCAGCAGAGTAAAGCACCGAGCAGAAGCACCACCGCATAAGCAGCATCATCAGCTCCTCCAGAAGCAGAAGCAGAAGCGGAAGCCAGCAGAAGTGGAAGCAGAAGCCCCAGCAGAAAGCAGAGTCAGGGACAGTGGGCAGGAGGGTGGCCCTGTCCCCTTGCCAGGGATGGTGGCATGTTGCTGCTTTTCTTTCTTCCCATGGTTGTAGGGTTGCTGGCTGGCAGGGAGGCTGACAGGGAGGCTGGCAAGGCACCAAGGGTGGCAGGAAGGCTGGCAGGAAGGCTGGCAGGAAGGCTGGCAGGCAGGCAGGCACCAAGGCTGGCAGGAAGGCTGGCAGGAAGGCTGGCAGGCAGGAAGGCACCAAGGCTGGCAGGCAGACTGGCTGGCAGGGAGGGTGGAAGGCAGGCTGGCAGGGAGGCTGGCCAGGAAGGTTGGGAGGCAGGCTGGGAGGCAAGGCTGGCAGGAAAGGCTTGCAGCAAGGCTTGCAGGCAGGCATGCAGGCAGGGCAGGCAAGGCAGTCAATGCGTCCGCAGCAGGTCTTTCCTCCGAATGGTGACCTGCTTCTGAGCTGCTTCGCTTTATATCCGCGGGGCTTACGCAATCTTCTCCACATGCGCAATTAATGCCAGGCATCCGTTAGGCTTCCGCTGTGCATCTGCTAGGCTTCCGCTCTGCATCCGCTTCATCCACTGTGCAATCCACTGTGCATCCGCTTCATCCGTTCCGCGTCCGCTCTGCATCCACTTCATCCATTCCGCATCCGCTTTGCTGAGGTCCCCTGGAAGCGGTAGCAGATGTGCCATCCGCTCTCATCCCGCTTCCAACCGCTGAGCTTCCGTTCCACAATCTGCTTTCCATTCCGCTCTGCGTCGTCCCCGGCGTCCGTTCTTTTCCGTGTTATCTGCTCTGGTTATGCAAATTTTTGCCTCTTTTGAGAACAGATAACAAACGGATGAACATACGGATGGAACATTTTTCTCGTCCGTTGTGTCCTTTTTACTAACGTTTTGCATCCGTTGGGCAGTGTGACAGGGCCCTAATATAAGTGTTAAAAAAGTGGAAATTTAAAAGGTAGAAAGAGAAAACTGATGTAAGAGTGCCACCTAATGGTAAAAGAAATTCTTGTTCCTCTGATTTAATGGAAAATTATTGGTCTAGCAAAGGTGTGAACTTGGAATGAAATAAAAGACTATAATAGAGCAATAACCTCAGAAACATAAAATTACAGTAAAGGAATAAGTGAATATATTATTTTGGGATTGACTGGTGGATTGGAACTGCAATAAAGAAATAAAAGAATTAACAATGAAATAAAGATAAATGAACACTTTTGGTAAAGATTAAAGTAAAAGACGTTGGTTTTAATAAATTATAGAACAATTTAATTGGACACAAACATTAAATAAGATAAAGAGGAAATAAGTAAAATGAATGAATTATACAAAGACTTCAGACTGGAATTGCAAAGTGTAAGGGAAATAATAAAAGAAAGCTTGCAACTATGGAATATTTTGGCAGAAAAATTAGAAATGGTGATTCTGTTCACAGAAGAACAAAGAAAGCTCAAGGAGGAGTTAAAGAAAGAGGAAATCAGCTCAAAAGAATAAAGAGAATCGTGGACATTCAGAAAGATATGAAAAGAATTAAGGAATTAAAGGAATTAAAATTAAGACTTTAATAAAAGATGTGACAAATAAAAGGAAAAATATCTCCAAGACCAAACAAAAGAAGAAGAAGCTGCAGAAGAAGAAACTACAAAAGGGAAAACAGGAGGGGAGAAATAAACAAATGGGAGGTAAAAACAAGAATAAAAACAGGGGGGAAAGAGGAACTATGAGAAAGAAAAAGGTTAGAAGATGAAAAACAGGCAAAGATTAAAAGGAATTACAGGATCAAGAGACTAAGAGACGATGATTAAACATAGAAAAGAGGGGGGATTCCACACGGAAATGTATTTTGGCACCTTAGAAATAAAGATCAGGAAGTTTGGAGTTTAAAGACTATGGGAATTAATATTAAAGATAAAGAAATAAATTCAATTGAAATTGAAAGGGAAATGAGAACTCATTGTAAGAACATGATATAACTATATGATGAGGAAAGTTACTATAGAGAAAGGTAAATTAAAATGATTGAACTGTTACTAATTTTTTTATACTGGATTAAATGGGAATGAAATAGAAAATATAATTTGTTATATAAATGGTCTTAGAAAAACAAAGAATATGGAAATTACAAATGATTATGCTGTTAATCAAAGTATTTAAAATTGAGATTATATTATAATTAACAAGGTGATTGCAAATCAAATATTATTCTATATTTAAAATTGGTTAAATAGATGTGTAAAGAATAAAAAAAAAATTACAAAAAGAGAATCATAAGAATAGTGATAGTAATAAGACACTAAATAAGCAATTAAATCATACTAGGAAACTAAATAAAACAATATAAATAATAAAGATATAAAGGATAGGTCACACTGGTTGACAGATGCAAAACGTATGCAAAAAGGACACAGCGGCGAGCAAAATTTCGGGGGTGACTCCATCCGTTGTTATCCACTCTCAAAAGTGCCCCAAATTTGCATAAACAGAATGGACAACAAC
>BHFT01027732.1:0-32910 GCA_004320025.1 Laticauda laticaudata
AGAGAGAAATGCGTAAAGAGTGCGATGTTGTGTTCTGAATATTCTCGTTGGGATCTAGTCCCGACGCTTGGTTCTTGCCGTTCTCGCTTATGTATGAGTAACCTGAGAGTTCGTGCCGGACGTCATTTCTTCGGATTGTTAATATGTCATTGCATTTTCGTCTTGTTTGACTTGTAGGCCAGGTATGTTCTGAATTAGATTAGTACAGTGGTCAGGAGTGATGAATCATGGGTGTTAGTATGATTGTGAAGGAGGCTGTCGCGCGATTGATCAGGGTGTGTTCTGGATAGATAGGGATGGGTCTGATCATTTAGTCTTTTTTTTGTAGGCGGGTGGGAATTCGCGATTCTTTGGCTCGAAATTAGGGATGTCAGAGTATGGGAAGTATGAGGTTACGACCCCCTTTTATACCATATCAAATAGGCGTTCCATGAGTGCTGCTGGGAAAATGTGCCTGGGGTAAGTACAACTGCACTTACAGAATTGGAGTCTGTTGCGTTTGAATGCCCCTTTGTGGGTCACTATGTGTTTGGTTGGCTTACAAGCCATCTAGTGGGTATAAGCGTGTTGGATATGAGTTCGATGGTCGGCTACTTGAGTCATAGTTGGTGAGAGGGCTAAGCGGAAATGACTTTCCCTCCCGCCAGAGAGAATGTGAATAAAGTGTGTTGGTGTAACGACTGGCACCGGTGTAATGAGCTTTTTGCGAATGTGGTGGTTCGCACGGGTAGCCTTAGTGTAGGTCACCAAGAGTTGCCGAACCCAACCATTGGATGTTAGCGATTGACATTTCCATTTAGACATGGGTCATACAGTTTCTTGAGAAACCCCTTGGGGTCTAATTAATTTATTTAGTTGTTCTTCTATTTTCGGGTTGGCTTTCAGAGCACAAGGAACTCGTCAGCTGGGTCGCTTTAGTGCTTACTAGGGGGCATAGCCTGGGGGTACTTACGACTAAAGGAAATTGGGTGTCCACCGATACCAGTGCGTAGGGAGCGCCGTCGATAACATCCTGTTGGAACACTCTTGGGATGCAGAGAGTTTTCTTCCCAGTACGGCTTTGCGGTCACACCGGTTCTACCGCAGTCGATGCCGATGACCCACTGTGCGAACGGCATGTTGTGAAGTGCATTCCAGGAGGTTGTCGATGCTCGGTCAGAGCGCTATTGTCAGATGGTGAGTAGTTGTTGTGACATGTTAGTTTTGGATAGAGGCGAACTCGGGTGAAATGTCTAGGGTGCCTACTACAAGGAATTCGGATTTCCTATGGTAGTCCTTTGAGGGTGTAATTTTTGTCTGGTCGTAGGAGTCATCTTTAGAGTTTGAATAGGTCGTGGGACGCAGAGTTAGTTTGTGGTGTCGCCATGGATACCCATTGATAGGAAATGCTCAGTCTACCAGTCCATTTCGGCAGCGTGGGATTCGCCTATCTATTTTTACAATATTTTTTACTTTCTTCCCAGCTTGTCCGTCTGAGCAACGGTTCGGCGATAGTGAAAGTCTGATGTGTTTTCTCTCAGTTAGTGGGCTCGCTGTGTTCTGCTGCCTATATTCTTCGTCGGTTTGTTGTTGGCTGCAGCTTGGTGGCGCGGGCGAGTTGCTTGCATCTGTGGTTTGGGCTGAGTAAATTTTTTTTTTCCTGATCAGAACTTTCTTCGATCATGCCCCCTTTTCTTGGCAAGCCTGTCAAAATGGCATATCGAAGAATCTGCAATCAGCTTGCGAGGATGGTTTCCTTAACACAAGCCAGTGGAGTCCCCGCCAATTTCTTTTTTCAACGTGGACCTTTCTTGTTGGAGTAAAGGATAGGCGGTGGACTTCGGTCGTCTTCCTCCCGCGGATTTCTGACGTATGGGACCAAAATCTTCAGTTGGGTGGAGTGGTGGTGGAAAATTGTTTCTTCCACTGCCAATGCGCTCGTTTCGTCGAGTTGTTCGCGATGTCATAACTGCCTTCATTTTGGACCGGGGCCGCTTTTTGTTCGGCCAGCTTCAGCAGCTGTGGCTTCTTGCGATGGCTATGGCTACAGTTATAGTTCGGGTTTTACTTTTAGCAAGCTTGCTCTGTAAATTTAGAGTCCTTAAATCCAGTAATTACGTCGATCCGCATCACTGGTCATTAAATTCAGAAAATTCGCACGTCGCCCTATTCGTTAGAAGGGCTGCCACAAAATCAGCAATGGTGCCTTCGCTTCTTGTCTGGTCTCATTAGATAAAATTCGTGCCCGCCGGCTTGAATGAGGTTTGACGGACCGACCAGTGCATGTGAGCTTTAGCCATATCTTTGGAGCCTGGCCAGAGAGTCAAGTGGTTTACATCAGTCGGCACAGCTGTTGCCAAAGCCTGGCCAATTTGTTAGAAGATTTTTGGGGGGGCCGCAATAGTGTCAAGAAAACAGTTCTCTTACGCGCTGGTGCTGAGATCTAGTCCATGCTCTCGTTACTTTCGCAAATACAGTCTGGAACGGTCTACATAGGATTCCCAATCCTCTTCATTGGGATTGAAGGGTGCGGGCAGCGCATTATTTCTAGACATTGTCTTCAGTCTGGTTTTATTGGTTGCCGCGTGCTCAGTCTCGCGTTTAGGACGATCCCACCTACGTCGCCAGTGTTCTGTCCGGAAAAATGCGAGGTAGACTGGGTTCCAACAACAAAGTCTTTATTAGCTAACAGCAGTTGAGAAATGGAACATTGGCTCAAGCCGCGGCAACCTTTTTATTGGGTTTTGCCTGCCAGCTTGTAGCCAATGATAGGTATTTAGTTTTGCCGCCTTTGAGCAGCTTCATGGATTGGTTCCTATTGAACCAATCCCCATTCATGTTTCTTAGCCAATCAGCATCCTGTATTAGGAGTCTACTATTCTTTATACAGAACAGTCACAATGAATTGTGGGGATTCTGAGGGGCAGGAAGTGGAAAACAAGGTGCCTCAAGTGGTGGGAGAGGCCTGAGGCAGGCCTTCCCAGGGCTTCTCCCACCCCCGAGACACCACAACTTGTGTAGTTGATTAATGATTGCACCAGGGACAGCAGAAATGAGGTTCATTAAGTGATTGTACAGTTGTCTTGTTTAACAACCATCATGGCCTGCGACTATAAGAGGCAAGCTGCATTACTGTCATAGGTTGAAAATTACCTGTACAAAAAATGCAACTTATGTATTTGCATCAGTTATTATAATACACATACATACTGATGACAAAGATTCAACCAACAGTTGTACTCGGGAGGAATAAAAATGCCAGCAGTTTCCACATTCTGGGGGCAACATGTGTTGAAAACAGCATAAGAAGGTCCACTGAACCTTCAAATGATGTTCAAAACTTTAGAAGGGATTCAAAGGCTCTAATTTAAAGGGGTTTCAACTGAATATCCTTTGAACTTAAATATCCTTCTGAACCTTTTTACAGCTCTAATATTCAACCGCATATAAGAGAATCCATATACTCGAACTCTCAAATCTAACAATCTTTCCACTTCCCCCTCCCCCCAATTCAATCATGTAGCTTCTAATTTATTATCATTTATTCATATCCTCTAATGGTGTTTTGATTCAGGCATCAATCTGTATTTCTTTAACTACAGTCAAACCTTTACTGCTTTCCTAACAGATTGGAAATACTACTTTACAGTCACACAATGTAACACACAGTTAATCAGAAGAAGATTGGATGGCCTGCTGTTATCCAGTAGTTTCAACTGAGTTTAATCCAATGCTGAGAATAGTACATTCTGTACTACTTAATACTACAAGCATACGCCTGTGGCTGAAATTATGGATTTTCCTTCAGTGCACATCTTTGGGAAAATAGAAGACAAGTTTGTTTGTGAACACTTTGCTTTGTATCTATTAACTTCATTATGATTAAAACTAAGTTGAATAAATTCCCTTTTTCATTTTCCAGACCTAGTTAATGCCCATTTGTATGATAAATAATCCACTTTCTATTCCTCACTGACACCCATTGTCTCCTTATAGTGGGATCCTTTCACTCTCATTGAGATTTTCCATATCAGGAAACATCAAATGCTAAAATACAGAATAATAATAATTGTTGTTTTTCATACTTAGGGAAACATGCAAAATGGATAATTGTGCATTTTCTTTATGCCTAAAGAAGAATGTGTGTGACCATTTGGAAAATACAAGGAGTTTCCTTGTGCTCTTAATCATTTAACACTGAAGATGAAATGTGTCCAAAAAGAAGAAGAAAGAAATTACCATGAGGAAACAACTTTTGGGACTTCCTCATAAAAATGCAAACATAAAGATGCATCAACTATTCTTGGGTAGTGCTTTTATTGGTTATATTGTGTTTATTTGAAGATGAGCTGAAACTTAACTGGATGATAATTTTCTGTTCTGTTCAATTTTTACTTGCCCAACAATAAGGAATGAAGGAAAAATCAATGGATATGAATGAACATCTCAGTCATATTCAGTTGCTTCCTTTCTCTCCCAATAGTTCCTGCGAATCCTGGAATTACATTCACATGCTATCTGGAATTATATGACTTATAGCTATAATACTGTATATGTGGAATTGTTAGAAGTTTGACACTGAATGTAGACTCATGGAAATTAATTCTCCCTATGATACCCCAGAGCAAATTTCTCAGGATTTTTGGAGCAGGAGAGGAACGGCAGTTAAGCATTCCCTAGAATAATACTATGTTGGAGAGTTTTTTTAAAAATGGAAAATAGTTAAATAACTACAATAAAAGGATTTTCTGACAGCACTACCATCTTAAAGCAGGAATAACACTTTTTTTTTAAACAAAGAAATGAAGATAAAGCTGAGTCTGGATTGAAAAAAAT
Source organism: Laticauda laticaudata (assembly GCA_004320025.1). NCBI lineage: Eukaryota > Metazoa > Chordata > Lepidosauria > Squamata > Elapidae > Laticauda > Laticauda laticaudata. Next base: position 4,816 of record BHFT01027732.1, read on the forward strand.
AAAATTGGTGTGTTACAAAATACAGACAATACTCCTCCCCCCAAATGGCCTGAAAATGGGAAAAATATTATACATGAAGAATATTTTAAGCCAATCAAGTTGGGGTGTATAACCCTCTCAAAGGAACACTGTGCAAATGTTTGAAGCAAGTCCTGAAATCTGCTTCTCAAATTATTGAAGCACTATATTCTATGGAAGGCTGGACAACTTTAAGGACTTTAAATGTCCTGCATGTGTCACCTTTGCATATTCTAGAATGGAATTTGAGACACTCTCACAGTGCAACTGCACTAAAGAATTGAAAGTGAGGAGCATCTTGAAACTGTGTTCAAAATGTGTTCTTTCCAAATTACTTATACATCCCTTCTTTCAAGAGGTAAAAATTACTATGCATCAAGCTCAGAAGTAGAAAACAAATTGTGGTTAAAAAACTTTATATAGCAATCAATATTACTTTATGAACTATTGCATAGTGCTTTTTATAGCATTCTGTGAGGGGTTTACAATGTCATCATATTACTCCCAACAACCTGGGTCCTCATTTTACTGATCTCAGAAGGATGGATGTCTGAGGCGACCTTGAGCAAGTGAACTCCATACTGTGTGCAGAATTGGCCTGTAATACAGCATTCTAACCACTGTGCCTTCATGGCTTTCCTTATATCATATGTATCCATCAGTTTCTCAAATCATAGACAGCTGAGACTAAAGTTCTGATCAGACAATGTGGGCCTACATAGATCTCATCATGTGGGCAGTGATGATCAGCGCTGGCAAGTCTCACTGGGACATTTCTTGTTCAAATATACAGCATGACAGTCTTCAATGGAGAAGCCTTCGTGTGTAGAACGACACATGCAAATGCAACTATTTGTCCTGAATTCTGCCCAACAAGGTTCACACTCTATGAAAGCTTTCCATTATAGGAAAAAGCTTTCTTTGTATGGAAAGGCTTTCCTGCATATAATTGTACTGTATTGATGAGTGATCAATGTTCTATTGTGATTTACATGAGTGCAGCACTTCCCTCATGTGGAAGGATCTTCTGCATTTTGTACAAATGGGTCTAGTCTGACTTCTATACTCTAAACAGAACGGAGAACATTTGATATGTTATAAATGCTTAACAAGAGTAATAAAACCAGTTGCATTTGCAGTAAATGTTATTCAGTCATTTACATGACACATCATTACACTGATACACTTGTGAAAATAGTAGAAAAAAAGAAGATGAAAAAAGGGAGTTATTGCCCTGAAATTTCAAACAAGATATTTTGTCCTTGGCTACAATTTTGCTGGCATTTCTTCATTACAGAGACATAACTGCACATATATTCCTAAAGTCCAAATTGCAGTTTTTACTTTTTTATGAGATTTGAATTACAGTTATTGACGCTACATAAAATTGACACAGGATCAGGAATTACTTTGATAGGGAAGCCTAAATGCAGTCAGTATCAATTATATATAAAAGCAATATGATAAAAGATACATATTAAATTTACTCTAATTGTAACTCATCAACCATAAATGCTTTGTTTTCTACAAAGCATTTGAATTCCTTCTCTCATTTTTTGGTAGATCAAGCAGAAGATAAAACTATTCTCACTCTTAAAACCTTTAAATGTCTTGAAAATGGGTTGAATTCAGCTTTCAGAAAATTAGAAAGGATGCTCTTTTAAAAAAGCAGCACAGCTGCCTAGGATAAGTCTGTAGTTTTAAGTTCCACTGTAAGTGTTTGATGCAGTTTCCCAAATAACAATTTATTGTATCAGAGAAACAGATAGACAAATATTTAAAAATCACCACTGTTTNCAACTTATTTTCTTGCTTCTTTTTTGGACAATACGGAAGCTGCAGCTGAGTGAAGAATATAGGAATAAGCATCTTTTGACCACAAACAGATGGGCTTGATAAAGAAAATGTCAGCAAAAATACCAAAGCAATGTGTCACAGCAGTTTTCTGACAGATAGAGGGGAAAGGTAGAAAAATGTTCTATCATGTCCAACAAGGTGTTCTTTTTGAGATTTAAAGATCACTGTGCAACTTTAAACGTGTTTGTCACTTTGACTCTGACTGGAACTATCTAGAGCTTCACAAGAACTTTATCAGCTCAGCAGAGGGGTGTAAAGAAAAAAAAGCAGCCCATTCACATTTATCTCAGCCAGGTTCCCTTCAAAGCCAACAAATAAATTACAGTGTACATTTGATACAAATTGATTTCTTAACTCAAATAACAATGTTGTCCTCCCAGCCAGGCCATGTGTCACTCATTCGCAAGCCTGAGTGAAAGGCTCAATCTGTCTGTCTGACAGAAATAGGGCCTGACGCGCATTTCACCAAGGAATGCTAATAATCCAGGCCTGGCCTGGCCCTTTGTGGGCAGCCCATGATAAGGAAAATCAGCCCATCCTGTCAAATGGTGTGAAGGCCCGATCAGCGTTTGTTCCTACAACACTAACGCGGGCCTTGGAGCTGCTGTCCTATTTCATGTAGTAAATGAGAGGAAAATAAGAAGCCCTAGCCATTCTGCTTAAGATGCCAGAGTGACTAGGATGAAGCCGAAGTGAAAAGGAAAACCCCATTGAATATCTTGAGCTGATCTTATCAGCCACAGGAGAAATGAGATATTGGCAGGGGCTGTTGAGTCTCTCACAGCTGAGCAGGTTAATAAGGTTGGGAGGCAGGCCACAGGCTAATTGGATTTGCCTTAGCTTGATAAACAGTGGCAGACCTATTGCCAGCAAAGTAGAGACAATGCAGCCCTCCATTCTGTCCTGCTCTTTGTTTCTTTTTAAACCATGGCAAGGAAAAGGCTGCTTTCTTAAAGCTAACAGCATCTTCCAAAATTCCCAGATGAAGAGGCCAGCCAAAGCAAACTATGAAACAGTAGTTGTGCAGGATTCTGATTTTAATCAAATGGCATTTAACCTGCCTGACCCTCCAAAGTCAGTTCACATCAAAACAGAGCTGCAAAAAAGAGCTAACAAGAAACAGAAAAAATAACAGCCAATGGGCAATCAAGGAGACTGGCATTAAAGCAAAACAATGGATTCTCCAAAATCCTTCTAAATTTAATGGGCAATTTGCATGAACTTCCCTCAGAGTTGGAACACATGGCTGTGGAGCAACTGTTGTTTGTGAGGATTTGATGATAGTCTTCCCCTGATTCCTTTGTATATGCCTCTAATACTTTATTCTACCATAAGTGTGCTTTTTATAGATTCTTCTTTTACGCTGATCTAAATGAGTACAATATTTTCTAAATCTTTTTTTTCAGTACTCTCCAAATTTACTTAGTTGGCAAGAAAGAGTGGTGATTTTTTTTGGTGGGATATAGGATGTGTAACTTTAAGTGGGGAAATAAAAGTACATTTTGAAAAGTAATGTTTCTGCTTTCTATGCCAATAAAGAGTCCCACTATACACATAAGATGTCACTTTGCATCATGGAGAATTTTTGTGACTCTGGAAGAGAAAGAAATAACATCTTTTCTGTAATAGTCCTTTTTGTTACTTGTGAGCCTGGAGTTTATATTTCTGAACACTAAAAATAATACACATTCAAATAAAGATATCTTCTTATTTTCTCAGTTGCCTGGTTTTATATGCTATTTGTTTTCTATATCTTAAAAATATTGAATGCTTGAAAGTGAATCTGTTGTCACTAAATGCAAACTAGAAGGCATAACTTGTGCTGAAATCCAGTTTTGGAAAGAAATCTGGTGCTCTGTGTTCCTTTTATGTAAGGATCACTGTAACAAGGAAGGTCATCGTGAAATTATGAGAATCATCTCAATTTTTTTTTTCATATTGTCTGTACTGGGTCTATGAATAAAATTGACTGCATTTGGATCTATGGAAGGATTTAATGTGAGTGAGACAACATCTTGGGACTCTTTATGCAGAAAGAGGACCTTATTATGTAGAAGCTAATAAAGAGAAGGAGCAGAACAGGAGCATGCAATTTTGTTGACTGGCTGTGGGTGAAAATATTTCCTGTTGTGCATTTGCATGGAGCATTAAGACCTCTGCTGATTTACTAAACTGATTTGCTTTACTAAAAACATATATGGGTTCATGATCATTTGTTTTCCCTAGGCCTTTCTGGAATATTGTGAAATAAGCCAAGGATAAATTGTTCTTTTTGGAATCATGATTAGGAAATCATTGAAAGTCAGGCATGTATTATGAAAGCAGTGCTTACTTTTTTTTTCTTCCTGAATTCGATGATATCTTGACTGCTTGCTATGTGATTGCCTCATCAAGGGACTTGAAGGTGAAATTATCCATGCTGCTCTCCCTCTGTGCCACATCCATTTTTTAATTATTACATTGGTAAAATGATGAGCTGCTAATACAGCCTTTTGTAATACAAAAAAAAATATTAGTCAAGGCTATTAGAAAGTCAGAATCTATATAAAGTGAAATACGAGAACTTTGTCAAGATTTTCTAAAATTACTTATTTTTTATCTCACATCATTGAAAAGCCTTCAATACTTAATTCCATTTTCACTTAGGAATCAGGTGATAAAAATATCAGATGGATCTTTTTGTTTTCAGAAGACTAATGCTGGCTGTATCTATTGTTGTGAAGATCAACTCTCATAAAAATCATCTTCCTTCCTAGATACAGGAGTGTTCCACAGGTCTCTCCTACTTACTAAGCAATTCCATTTCAAGAATAGGAAGCAAAGCAAGAAGTGATTGATGAACCAGATCAATTGTTGACTGGCTGTTCTGCTCCTTCTCTTTATTAGCTTCTACATAATAAGGTCCTCTTTCTGCATAAAGAGTCCCAAGATGCTGTCTCACCAGACCTTTGGGGAGGAGTTTCACTCATTTTTTTAGTAGTTTAACCAACCAGTTCATTGTTTCACTAGCATTCAGAATACTTAATATTTAGAAGAACTTTCTACATTGGTCATATTGTGTACTAGCTCTATACCCGTGCTTCGCTATGAAACTATGTGATTGGGCTTAGTTTTTGGGGAGGAAAATAAGGGGAAAAATTGTGCCCACCAGTATCCATTGGTATTCATCTGGCTAGCATCCTGTCAGTGTGTGAGAGAGTTGAGGACTGTTTGGAAACTGAAACATGGAAACTGAAACAGTATTTGCTGTGTGAGGAAGAAGGAGACAAAAAGGAGCCTGGGCATGGCTTAGCTCAACTGTTCTGTACTAAAGCTGGTTTCTGCTGTGAAACTAAAACTGAAACTGAAACTCCTCTGATTGTGTTTTGCATTTGGAACATTTGCATTTGCATTTATTTTCAGGTGGGGAGGGGGAGTAGAACTCCTGAGCATCAGAGTGTGTTAATAATAATATATGAAATACTAATGCTCTGATGGTCAAAATCCTTCCTTAGCAAGCACCTAGAAGCCATACATGCCAAATTTCAAGTTTGTCAGCTTTCCGGTTCTCTAACAACTTTTACTTGTCTGAAAATATAATAAATGATATATTAATATCATAATGACAAATATTAGTGTAATGGCTAGTTAAAATGTAGATATTGTGAAGTAAGCCAAGGATAAATAGCTGTTTCTTATAATTTCTTTTTCAGTCTCCGCCCCACTATGTTCCAGATAAAAATATCTACACATCTAAGGCAAATTGGAAATATATTTAAACTTAGTGTATGAACTTATTTCAAAAAATCCATATTCAACTAAACAACTGTGACATCAATTACTCTTTGACATTCCATATAGAGGAAAATTTATTTATTTCATTCACTTCAAACAAAATGTTTTAATAGATATGGTCCAATTAAAGTACTTAATTCTAAATCTATCAAGTATACAAGATGTTAAGCGGCATTGTGTTCAAATCTATCAAAATTATGCAGAAAATGAGAACTGAAGTTATGTCAAATTTTAACTAGTTAATATCTGACATTAAGAAATTGTTATGGTCAAGAAATTTTTTTGGCATTGTCTGATCATGTTTTAATCCTTTAGAAATTTTATAGGCTAAGAATTGGTCTTTTTTTCTTCTTCAATGCACCTATGTAATTTTCCAAGCTAACACAGCTGTTTTTGACATGACACAGTGACTTGTGGAAAACATTCTCTTTAGTTCATCAGCTATTATCAATCTGCATAATTTCTCTGAAGCTATAAAAATATTAAAGCAAGGTAAACTTTGTTTCTCTTCAATATGTTATGTAGCCCAGAAGTTATAAGAATCTACTGTGCCATCAATAAAAGCAGAATATAATTTAACTACCTAATCATAGAAAGCCATTTTTACAGAATTCACTAACTTTATAGTTCTTTCTGGGCTAAAGAGACCCAGCTTTTAGTGATACTTTCCAACATAATGGAATATTTAGCATACTCACAAATCTCCCACATCCTTTTTCTAATATACTGGGATTCTGAGTTTTAATTTCTCCTGGCTAAATATATTGAACATATTAGCCTAGGGGAATTAAAATAACACAAACCAGAATTCCAAATATTGATAGTGGCTTGTGATCATGCTTTAAAGCCTCAATGATATTTTGAGAATGTAATGGAAGTTACATCTGGCCTATCATATATTGGGGGAAGTATCTATCATTGAGTAACACCATGAAGATAGAGGAAATCAAAAATTAATGTATATATAGAAGCACTCTTACCAAGAGAAAGGGAGAGAAAAATAAGAGATAATATAAACAGTGGTTATTAGTTTAATTTATTTTCTATTTCTTCCACTATGATAATGTTCCTAGGTTTACAATTTCAGCTGGAATTAAAATATTGCTAGAATTTAAAAACATTCTGATTTCTATTATTTTGCTCAGATTTGAAGCAAACTTTTTGAATGATGGAAATGCAGTAAATAAAATAAGAAACAGATAATTAGGATCAGGGTTTGACCAATAGGTAAACATATGAACCTAGCTATCTGTCAAAATCCATCTCTTTCCCTCACCTCTATCTGTATCCCATATTAAGAGTTATTGAAGAATATTTTCCCACTGTCAAGAAATCCACCAATTGTGTTCCTTAATTTTTCCATATTAAAGCTACAAGGATTGCACCACTCACGGGGCCATTTTACAGAGATAAATTAGAGTTTGGCTGTCAGGATCAAACAAATTTGCCTGGAATACTTTGTATATCTCATTGGAGGACAGTTTGTTGAATTAGCCATCTAAGTGTGCCCTTACCATAAAGTAAATCAGATGTTAGTACAGTGAAGAACATGATTCTCTCACCCATCATCTGTATCTGTTTCTTTAATATTTTGTTTACTGCATTTCTGTTCTTCAAAAAGCTTGCTTTAAATCACTGAGCCCCATAAGAGAAATTAGAATTTTCATATGTGTCATTCTCTAAACCTTTTACCTGCATATATTAAACGCTACCTATTTCTACTGAATATTTGTTTTCTTGACTTTCCTGTTGCTAATCCTCAAAAATAATGAACAATATTAGAAAAACCAAACCAAGTGTTTTCTTCTGAAAGCTTCCAGCTGTTCTCAGAATTTACAAATTCAAGAGGAGACTATTCTATCATAGCCAGAATTTATAAACTTAACTTGATCGTCTTCTGAAGTATTTATGAATCATGGTTAATAATCAGCTTTAGGCACTTCTGAGGGAACAATCACATTTTGAAGCTGGGGAGGTCCAGTAAATAGCCTAGAGGAAATGACCCTGCATCTTATTAAGCACAACAACTCACTACTGTAGGACTTTATGTCAAAGGTAAAACATTCCCTGTAAGAGTCAGAGAGCATAGAGCAATTCTTTTTAAATGCTTTATTACTGTGAAAATGAAAGAGCATGATATGATTTTGCTTTTTTTGAAGAAAAGTAGAGTGAGGAATATTTTTTTGAGATGCTTTTTGTCTTTTCTTAAAAAGTTACTCCTTATTTTAGCATTCCCCTTTCTTTGTATTTATTCTGTCTTATATTCATTACTGTCCACCTCTGAAAGCTTTTATCTTTCTTTTATCTATTTCTTATGCCTTTGGCTAAAATAAGACTTAGCTTCTTTCTATTTCAGGAATCTGCAGAGAAGCACAGTTTATCTTATGTTACACCAACCTTCTATTTTCCTATTTAAATGGCAGATATAGATTGAAAATCAGATTTGGGGGTCAGAGAAATGATTTTGAGTTTATTGTCATTTAGGCCTATGTGGAAATTTTTGCTGTATAGAAAAGGAAAATCTGACAGGCTATCCAAAGGCAATCTGAAAATTGTTTGCTTTTATAACTGAATAGTTTTTAGATAGGTAATTTTGCTAGTTCTTTTTTCCTCCTTCCTACAGTTATTTCAATTTACACACACATTCACACAGAGAGAAAACTTATTAGCATTCCATTTTATTCTCAATCAGGAAAATAATAATTGTCTTCCATTTTTTAACAAAAAGATACAGTTGGTAATATTGGATGGAAGCACTTCATTCTTAGTCTATATTATTTAATATGAATACACATAACTAAATATCACTTTGTGTTTCAGTATTGCTAAAAAAAGAATACACAATTTGCTTTTGTTATCCACAATGAAGTTTAGTCCTTGCTGTGCTTATAAATCATATTACAGCTACAGCATTTTAGAATGCATAAGTTCTAGCTGTTTGACTAATCTGTTTGTATACCATTATTCTGTTTTTAAAACCAAGTGTATACTAGTTCACAAAACACAATAATACCAATAATACAATATGAACAATAATCAATAAACAAGTAGGATCAATGAAAGGTAAGATTTAGAAAAAGTGTAACAATAAGATATACAGACTTATACAGATTTGACTGAATTGTAATATAGGTGTTGGGCAAGTTATTATGCCATATCCTTTTATTTAAATTGCTTTTATACTTGCTTATTGTAAGCTGTCCACTGAACTTTATCTAAGGGTATGGCAAACTAATCTGAAAAATAAATAATAAACTATTCGGTAAATATGCAGGCAAAGAAAGCATACACATTAATCATTAAAGAACCAGATAAATAATGTCCATCTACCAGGACAGCATGGAAGCCAGTTAGACAATTGGTAATTGCAATGAAGTAATATTAACCAAAGGTCTTCAGGGACTGCACTTAGGTTTTTTTCTGCTCTTTCCTTTTTTACTGACTAGTGTTAGTTACAGGTTTTTAAATTTTATCCCATCTATCTCAGCACACATGTGAACATAATGCATTTAACATTATGATGATATTTGTGTACATATATCTCTGATATAGAGGCAAAATATGCCAAGGGATCGATTAAAAAACCCTCATATTTCTTTCTTCACAAGCATTCTGCTTTGGAAATCTAATCCGTTTACAAATCTTTTAAAGGACCAAATTCAACAGTGTAAAAACTAACATTTACTTCTTATTTCATAAATTTAAAGCATTGTCTAAATATTAAAGATGTTGAATGTTATGTTGTTGGGTCCTTTTTTACTAATTTCTTGACAATAATAAAAATCCACAGAGTACTCTGTCTATTGATGTTTTGATAAACTAAATTAGTATTATCTCCAGTGATATGAAAAATGAATAGTTTGAAGAAAGCATTGTAAATTGGGATGGGGATGGGGATCTGAGGATCAGAGAAAAATATCACAATAACGGCAAGTGAACCATTGTTTCATTTTTTACAGATTTTGATGAGCTATTTAAATGCTTGTGAAGATAGCATCCAGTTTGTCCTAAAAGATATTGAGAATGTGAGTCACAATAATTGCTTCTCAATTTTCATTAAGTGTTGCTAAATCAATACCACTGGCTAACTATGATCCACAAAATAATGATTTTTCAGAATTCTGATACATAGAAAGTTGCTGGGTTAAGAATGTCCAACTTAACCCTTAGTTATAAACAGGCTGACTATTACTAACATTGGTGGGGACTGCTGTCCTTCCTTGAGCTGATGAACTGCTGAAGCCATGCATTGTTTTTATGAACCAATGAAGTCATTTTAATATACAGCCTGTTTTCAGTGGTTCATGAAAACACTGTGTCGCTTCAGAAATTTGTCTTTTGGAGAAAGGACTGTGCTGTATGTAATTTTTAGTAATAAGCAGCCTGTAAGCATGAATTCTGACTCACATACTAATCTAAATTAAAGACAGATTTAGGAAGGGAACTAGTTCTTAATCTAGGAGCGACCTGTGTTTCCAAGAGGACCAGATGAAATCTATGGCATGCTTGGAAATGGGTATTTCTCTCACACAGTTTCTTTAGATGACTCTGAAGCCAGAATAAATAAAATCTCCTTGATAGGATAAAGTATATCTGTCTTTTGAACTCATTCCCTGTGACAATTTCATGTGAGATTATGACAAATAGAAAAAAACATCACAGGCTGACAGAGACAAAGTTTTTGAAAAAATACTAAATCTTCCTGCCAGTTTCTTCCAGTCTTTCTAGTTTCTTCCCATGGCAGACTATTTCACAATATTACTTTGGATAATGAGATAGATGGCAAAATAAATGAATAAAAAATAAACAAACAAAATGAAAATTCAGCAATATAATGAAGCAACACGGTAGAGATGGCAGTATGGAAATTGAATAACTAAATAAATAAACAAAGCCCAAATTCCGATTAATATATATGGTTGTCTCTGGTTAATTTATGTTCTTTTTAAAAAATTCCCCTCTTATTTCAACTGGTTCAGGATTCTATTTTTGCAGTAACAGAATATGAGTCTTTCAGAACAAAGAGAAGTTTCTTCATATTAATCTTACATTAATTAAAAGCCAGTCAACTTATTGTGTATGGAAACTTCCAGCAAGTATTTTGTAGGCTTCATATCTGAGATGAAAGAGATTCTGAGATGAAAGTCTACACAGTCCCAGATATCCTATAACTTTAAGTTACAAGTTACAAGTACTCTATCCCAGAACAGTCCTGTAAGAAAAAGCAGAGTTGATCTTTTGTCAGGTTGTGCTAAAATGAAATGCATGTATGTATGTATGCATGAATGAATGAATAAAAAGAAGCAATTCTGTTCTAGCAATAATTGTATAAAGGACTTGAAGTGGAAACTCCTAATCTAGACTCACCAATTGTCTGGCAGTGTATTTTCTTCAGAAGGAAATATGTATTTGTTTAGCATATTTGTTTAGCAAATATTGGTGGGCTTAAAAAAAAATGCTTCATGACTTACATATTTTTTAAAAATCCAAAAGACAAGAGAAGCACAATTTACATAATACAACAGCCATTCATTCACAGGCTTCCTGGAAGAAGTCTCTGTTTATTAGTTCTGGAAGGTCAACAATGAGGATGCCAACCTAATTTCTAGAGGGAGGCTGTTTCATAATATGGACACTAAAAATGAAAGTATTAATCATAAACTTATCATCTGCAAACCTCCATTACTTCACTTGAGAACCACTAGGAGATACTGGTAATATGTGTACAATGGGTGAATAGGGTAGGCCATTTCTATGTAGAGAAGGCCATTCTGAAAGTGGGTAGGTACTAAACATGTATTGCTTTATAGATTAGAAGCAGCAAATTGGATCATTTGTTCACTCATTCAATCAATCAATCTGTGAAACTACCTGTCTCAAACCATTGAGTCTGGTCAGCAAACAATCATACAAATAAGTAAAACACAACACAGAAAAGAAATCAAATACAAATTTCTATATGTATTAATGATTGGCAGGTATTGTGAAATCATGGGATTGATCAGGGCTATTAATAATAATAGTAATCTGATTTTCTACTGAGCCCTATTGTAAGTGATAGTTTGAACTTCACCATTATGTTTGTGTATATGTGGGCATAGAATGTTCTGCTTGGGCAGTGGGTTGGTCTAGAAGACCTTCAAGGACTCTTCCAACTCTGTTATTCTATATTCTATATTTTGTCTGTGTGTATATATGCAAGGGTGGGATTCAAAGTTTTTAACAGCTGGTCCTGTGGGCATGGCTTAATTTGTGGGAGTGGCTTTGTGGCCATGTGACTGGCAAACCAAATATAAGTGGTCCTCACTTAATGTGTAGCAAGTCTTCGAATTTATGACTGACCTCCCCAGACCTCCTTTTTTTGAGTTTTGACAGCCATGCTCTCCCTCTCTCTCTCTCTCTCTCTCTCTCTCTCATCTCTCTCTCATCTCTCTCTCTCTTCTCTCCTCTCTCTCTCCCACTCCCTCCTTCTAACCTGCTGGAGCAGGGGGTTGGACTAGAAGATGACCTCTGAGATCTGTTGTAGGCCAGCCCTAGATTGCTGTGCTGTTTCAAAAAGTCTTCTGAAGCTAGGGTTCTGTGTCCTTCTTCCTCTCCTTTTTTTGTCTCTCCCTCCCCCCTCCTTCCAATCTACCCATTCATATATCCTATCATATATCCTCCTATCTACCCATTCATATATCTCATTCGCTTTCTCCTCCCTCTTTTTCTTCTTTCTTCTTCTTTCTTTCTTCCTGTTTGTTTTTCTTTCTCTTTCTTTCTTTTCTCTCTCTCTCCCCTTCCTTTCTATTCCTTCCTTCCTATTTCTTTTTCTTTCTTTCTTTCTTTCTTTCTTTCTTCTTTCTTTCTTCTTCTTCTCTTCTTTCTTTCTTTCTTTCTTTCTTTTTCTTTCTTTATTTTTTCTCTTGCTCTTTTCTTGCTCTTTCTTTCTTTTCTTGCTCTTTCTTTCATGCTCTTTCATGCCCTTCCTTCTCCTTCCTTCTTCCTCTCTCTCTCTCTTTCTCTCTCTCTCTCTCTCTCACACACACACACACACGCATACACACACACACACACACACACACCAAACTCTCTCTTGTGACACACACCTGGTCTGGGATGAACTGATCTGGCAAGTGGGAGAATGAAGAACCCCGAAGACAGCTGGGTGAGGCCCAGGGAGGTCCAGGGAGGGGTGGGTGATGCCTGGAAACCCCAGGGAGCCCCAGAGAATGGCTGGGCAAGGCCCAGGGAGGGCTGGACGAGGTCCAGGAACAGGGAGGGACTAGTGTGACTCTCAAGCTTACCTGTGAGGAGGCAGATCAGGGCTGCTCAGTTGGGAGGCAGGCAGCAATGGCTGGCCTGGCAGGTGGGCAAAAGCAGGCTGCAGACATGTCATGATGTTGCGCATGTGCAATAGGGCCTGACTATTCAGGGAGCAGAGAAGTGGGCAGAAAGGGGCGGGGCCAGCCAGAGGCCCGATTTACTGGTTCTCCGAAATACAGAGAATCATAACAACCAGTTCTATCAAACCAGTCCGAACCGGTAGAACCCCACTCCTGTATATATGTTTCCCCACAAAAGAGCAAGAATAAAAGAAGATGCAAATTTGTACATGCTATTTTTATGTTTCAAAATCAGGCACCATCTTGCCAGTATCTGTCCAGCAAGTACATCCTGGGATGGCCTATTATTATGAAAACAACAAACTTTTGGACTTCTGCTTTCCATCTAATGTATAACAAAACAAATGCAGAAATTATGAAAACTTAGTTAAGTAATCATGTGGAAATTTCCATTGGCTGACCTTTCCAAAACAATTTAGCACAGGCATTTCTAAGGAATATAACTGAAATGGACTAATGTTAATATCTTTATCTTTTGATGATTAATTGCCTTAAAACACTAAATCAGAGACTTACTATCTCTCAGCAATGTGCTTTCATATTATTTAGGAAAGCTTTGGAATAAAAGTTCTCAGTGATGATAGATCAACCTTCCTGCTCATAAAACTTATCCTTCCCATCAGTCACTTGAAGTTTTTTTTTAATATTCAATCATCTTCAGCTGAATGAACTGAGTCTTCCCTACAGCAGTACAATGCTGCTGTTATCTATTATACAGTTACACCAAAGAGAAACATCTCCTTAGGCACATCTAGAGGATCATGAGGTTTAGCTACTTCCTCGGTATCTAGCAGATGAAAGACTGTTAATTTGTCTTTGGTCTTATTGTTACAGAAAAGCACAATAAAGTCATATTGGTTGGTGACTCTACTGGAATTCTATTTTAAAATGCTTACTTTTTCTTCCTTATCTCAACTGTTGCAGCAGTCTACAGCCACAATTGGAGGTTTTAGGAAAAGTGCCTGGATACAAAATTAATGCTATTGTGACACCTTCAGAACTCTCAGTAGAATTTTAGTAAAAAAATAGCAATCTATTATATGTACTTGAATTTATTTTGCTTTATGTAAATGCATATGAGTTGCATATGAACATCTACAAATATAGAGGAGGCCCTAGCTTTATGTGAGAGACAAAGGCTCTTGGACCAGCACCAGGTTGGATGGTGTACCGATTACGTGGATTCTCTCTTTAAAAAAAACCTTTATGGTCAACTGTGGGGATGACACCAATTAATTTATTATATTTGCAACATACAAAGGTCAGTAAGAGTGAAAATGATCAGTAGGAGACGTCCCACCTGCATTTAAGAGATTCTTTTTGATGGAAAATTGTCTAAGTTTAGGGAGCTTTATCATCTCTGTATCTTGAATTGTGTTGGAAAGGATTTAAAGCCTATCCCAAATTTGGGAATATGGAGGTCCAGAGTTTTAATAAGTTCAATGGGTACTTCAACCATTTATTTTTCCTATTAAACTTATTGACTAAAATGCAAAGGTGTTCCAAACCTCTTCCTATTCTGAGGTAATTCTGAGGACTCATAGAGCCAAAAATGAGATCTTGAATGATGATAAGAAGCTTGCAGTCTATAGCTATTCATTTCTGCTTTAGAAGAAAGGAGAGGGTGGTAAGTGGTGGATAAACCATGCTTTGTGTTTAAAAATAGACCTTACAGATTTTCCACTTTAATTATCAGAATTAATAGAGAACAACATGAAATATCTAGCAAGTTATGGACTCCTGCTAGCTGAATTTCTGAATCCAAAGTAGCAGATCCATAAAAACTGCAAACTTTGGGATCTCTTAAATCACGGGGGGTGGAGGGGGACAGGAAGTGGAAAAACTATTTTGCACTGCTAGGGTGTTAAGAAAATCAAGTTTGTGACATTTTGTCAGGTCTATGGAAACCAGATAAACAAACAAACAAATAATTTAGATTGGATGATATAAAATTATAATTTGATTTATAAGAAGGTTGAATTTCCTTCAGTTTTATTTTCTTTTTAACCCTTTGATGGCTATGTTTTAAACTATGTATAGTTAGAACTTAACTCCATGAAAAACTTCTGATGATTTTCAAATCAAATTTGATTAAATCAATTGCAGAACTTCTCTGGTTGTAGGTGAAGATTTCCTGGGTAGGGTCACATGCGATAGTGGGTCTTCAGATTGTTCATCCTTGATTTGAGAAAATTACTAGAAGGAATTGCAAAGAAGGAAAAGCAAAGAAGCTTTTAGGAACAGTGATCATTGGGTTTGTGAAAAACTTTGAAAAAATGTTTATATTGAAAGAAACTTTAATCAAAACAGATTCACAAACTGAAACATAAACTCACTTTGGTAAGGCAAATCAAATCAAATAGCCTTGAAGCACATAATGTTATTTTAAAATTTTGTATACTTTCTGGTTTTTCTGCTACTTCTGAGGTTGTTACAGAAAAGAAAACACAATAGAGAACAACGTGGTGGTGAACAGTCTGTGGACTCTCTGAGTTTGATATAATTAGGCAGCCAATAAATTTATGACAAACCTGCAGTAATATTGCTTTGGTTTTCATTCTCTTCCCAGTTCTTATTTTCTTGAAAATAGCTAGCAAGAACTGTTAACTTTGCTTCCTTTTGTGTTAATGAAATATTATACTTCTGTTTTCATTCTGCTACCTAAGAATTCATAACAACTCTCAGTACTTCGATTATAGGCCTCAGGTAAGAATTCATAACAACTTTCAGTACTTCAAATATAGGCCTCAGGTTGATTTCTAAAAAGGATTTTTTAGATCCATCTTATCTTACATTCTGATTGGTGGTGTAGCATTAGCTTATTTGGCAATGAGTACATAGTAGATGCTAAACTGTCATTTGTAGATGCTGGCTTAAACATTTACCGGTTTTAAGAATAACAGAAGACAAGACTTTGAATGCCCTTATGTCTGTGCCAGTTTCTTTCTCAGTGGGCTGTCTGTCTCTGTGGCAATTCATTTCATTGAGCCAGTCTGCTTCTGATGCCTCTTCTAACACACAATACTGCCAACAAGATCAACTAAGCACTGCACAGAAAAGGCCTTGTTTTTGATGGTGGCCTGCCCAATCGGATCTTCCATCAAAATCTTTCCAAGAGAAGCCAAACTTGCCAATCAACTATGCCTTCTTTCTGGGCATTCCTGAAAGCCTAGCAACTAGAGACACAATACTCATCACCCCACAAATTATGTCAGTGATAGCTCTTAAGAATGCCAAACCTGTCTCCCCACCCTGAGTGGGAAAAATATTATTTACATTTGTTTGTTTGTTGCAGATGGATAGCAATAACAATAGCACTTACTGTAGACTTATCACAGTGTTTACAGCCCTCTCTAAGCAGTTTACTGAGTCAGCATATTGCCCCCAGCAATTTGGGTCCTCATTTTACCGACCTCGGAAGGAAATATAAGTCAACCTTGAACCAATCAGGATTGAACTCCTGGCAGTAGATATAGTTAGCCTGCAATACTGCATTCTAACCACTGTGCCACCACAGCTCTTTCTCTATTGGTTTAATCAGCACAGCTTAGGCTTTTTCCCTTTTTCCTCCAGGCTGTTTCTGCCTTGAAAAAAATAAAAGGGATATCTCAAATGGTACAGTTCTTGAAAATAACTTTTGAAATGTGGCAGCCTAAAGCTACTTTCAAGAGCAAGCAACTGCAAGGATTACACCCTCTAGATATTTTTCCTTATCAAATATCACATCTTTAAATGACTTAAATGAACTAGAAGTGCAAACATGAATAAAATAACATCCTCCTGAATTTGTGAATCTCCACTTCAAATGAAATCAGTGCTGACTCTTATCTAAGTTTGTTACTCAATCAACCTCTATAACTAAGAGAAGTCAGAAAGACACAAAGAGAGACTATAATGAGAGACTAGGATGAGGTAGTTGCTGCTATGATCAACTTTACATTGCAATTACTTACAATTGCAAAGAAGAGTCAAAGCTTATAAATCTCAGAGAAAAGACCCTGGGAGTTTCATTGTTGGTTCTTCCCTCCATCATTTTTCTTGTTTTTAATAAAAAATAGCAAAAAAAGGAGGTGAGATTACTACCTACCACTGATTGTTTGGCTGCCTTTGACACCCAATCCACTCACTGCTTTTCTAGCAAAATGAAAAAAAAATGAAAAAGGAATAAGTTCTAATGATAGGCAATCTTTTTTTAAATTGTATGAAATTTGGATGCCTTATTCTGGATGCAAAGTCAACAAGGCAGGGAAGTAGGAACCTACTGCTTTCCCACATACTGTCATTCCAAAGAAAGGCCAGCTAGAATTCTCATGAAAATAGCCAATAGTGAAATGAACTCCACTGTTCTTTCCTTACATTTTTAGTGAAGCTAAGCAATATACTGATGCTAGGCTTGATACCAATTGGCCCACTAACATTCATCTTCAGATGACATCTGTTGAGATTTTTTTCCCCAATAACTTAATCATTATAAAGCATGTGAGGAAGAGGATAATAGATGGATTATGACATAAAAATGCTAAAGCCTTTGCAGGGAGAATGGCTGCCCATAAAGTTTGAATTTGGTAATTCAGACTAATGCAGTTTGTCATCCTCTGGAGAGAGGGCAATCATGGGGAGCAATATCCTCTTAAACACTAATGCATAACACATTGTGCCACAGTCACACAGCACCAAACAATATTGAGCTGCAGCAAGAAGCAGAGGGAACAGGTTTCCCAGTGAATGGAAGGCAAAGGTGGCATTCAGATTTTTCTGTTGCTCCCTCTTCTTTTCTTCCAGAGGAGGGAAGGAAGAGGGGAATATTTAAGACCCATGGACATCAATTCCCAGAATTCTCATCATTCAACTTCCAGATGTCTCCAGGCATGGCTGGGAAAACCTGATGCAAGACAAGAAAAGTCTGTCTCTGACATAACAATCATTCTGTCTTGTCCTCCTCATCCTCCTCCCTTGAAATACAAATGACCAAATTCATAAAAATCAAAGTATGAGATTGCTGAATAGAGTTGTAATGAAGGATAAAAAAAGATGCACATCATTACCAAAGTTTTTATCACATTAATATAGCAAAAACATTGTCAATCCTTTCTGCATTTAAAAAAGTCTAAGGAAGAAATTGACATGGGATATATACTGGTGTGTAAATACTCCCTCTCCTATTCATGAAATTTTGCAGCATCATTGCATTCCAAGTATGCTGTCTACAACTGGGAGCTGAAGGAGTCATTAGGCAACATGGATTTCAGAGTAACAAAACATATATGTACAGTACTATTTGTAGTGTGTCCAGGAAATGAGCAACAACAGCAACAACTGTCTAGATGACTCACAGCAAAGAAATTACAATAAAAAATAAAAGTAAAAGATGTCAAGTGTGATGAAGTGAGGGAATTCATTCTCTTTTGCAAAAGGCCTGGATGAAGAGTCAGGTTTTCACAGCTCTACTAAACAAGAGCTGTGTAGGAAACATCTAGATTTTGGCAGGAAACTCATTCCAGAGGGCAGGTGCTATCTCTATTCTATGTGAAGAAGAGAACAGAAGAGTCTAACAGCAGAAATTCTGAAGAGTTAAAGGCAGCAATGAAGTTCAATATCTTGAAGTTCATTTGCTGGATATGAGAAAAAGTACCATATCTTTCTGAAGTTGCCTTAAGCAAGCCATTATTTTTCAACCCTTTCACTCACTGAAAATAAGGAGATAGTAATAACTGTTCAACCTTAAATATTTGGAAATAGGTACATGAAATGATATATGTAAATACATTGAACACTCAAAATTATAATGCCTCAGTGTGACCTCTCAATGGCACCATTTAATTTCATGATCTCTCTCCAAGGTCCTGAAGCTTGGGAACTAGCTAAACAACTATCAGAGAAAGCAGATAAATGTGAAAGCTTGGGACATTGAGAATTATTTAAATTATCTAAATCACAATATAAATTACAAATAAATCTAATAAATACATTAAAAATGGGGGTGTGCTAGTGACCACAAAGTCCTTTTTCTTGCCTCTACTATAATGTAGACTGCTCAGGTATATCACAAGATATGGTTAACAATATGGTTAGCAACCTAAAACTAATAAGGATACCAGTGCATGCAAAATAGATGTTTGTACAGGTAAGATTATCAACCTTGATGCCAACCAAAACCAAGCATTTAATAGTAAATGCCATACCATTGTGCACTAATCAAAACAGGTGGCACGAAAATAGTGGCAGGCAGGCACAACACAGGTTATGTAGACAGTAAACACAGTGTCAGACATAAAGTGCCTATATACAAATGCACAAAGTCTGGGGAACAAACAGGGTGAACTCGAACTAAAAATACATGAAGGTAATATGATATTAGTTGGAATAACAGAAACTTGGGTGGAATGAAACCCATGACTGGAACATACCGGTGTAGTAGAAGGATACAAACTATTCAAAAAAACCCAGACCCCATAAAAGAGGGGTGGGTTTGCACTGTATGTAAAGGACTACTATATTGCTACAGAATGCATGAAACCAAAGATGAAAACCTCCTAGAATGCATATGGGTCAATATAAAAGAAAAAAAAAAAATGACATGGCCATAGCTGTATATTATAGGCCACCCAATCAAGCAGAAAATATAGACGTCCTTTTGCCAACCAAACTAACAAACATATGTAGGAAACACACAACAGTCGTAATAGGAGACTTCATTATCCTGATATCAATTGGAAAACTAATTCTGCACCAAGTGAGAAATCAAATAAGTTCCTAACCAACCTCGCTGACAACTTTGTTGTCCAAAAGGTAGAGGGTGAAACTAGAGGTACAGCCATACTGGATTTAATTCTTACAAACAGAGAAATGATAGAGGGAGTTGAAACTACAGGAACCTTGTGTGAGAGTGACATGTCATAGTAGAATTCAACATAACACAAACACAAGCAACAGAACATAATGACAACCAGAGTCTTGGATTTTAAAAGAGCTGATTTCAATAAACTCAGAGAGAACTTGGGAAAGATTCCATGGATGAAAATCCTAAAGGGGAAAACAACTCAAGAATCTTGGAAACTCTAAAAAGTATGATCATAGAAGCCCAGACCAGCACAATACCACTGAGAAAGAAAAACAAGAAACTCAAGAAGAAACCAGCATGGCTACATGAAGATCTCTCTGGCAATTGAAAGAAAAAAAAGGACAAGTACAAAAAATTGGAAAGAAGGACATTCAACTAAGGTAGAATATCAGCAGATAGCCAGAATCTGCAAAGACGAGTCAGGATAGCAAAGGCTCTAGAACGAACAAAGATTTGCAACAAAAGTCAAAGATAATAAAAAAAAAAGTTTTCTTCCAAAATATAATAACAAGAAAAAAAAAATCAAGGAAACAGTTGGTTCCACTAAAGAGAGAAGATGGCAAGGAAGTTAACAGGTAACAGAGAGAAAGCAGAACTGCTTAACTCATTCTTTGCATCCGTCTTCAAGCAGAAAAGAAAAATATAGCTCAACCCACCAAAAACATAAACTGTAAAAGACAGACCAGAAATAAAAGTTAAAATAAGCAAAAAAATAGTAAGAGAGAACACCTGTCTGATCTTGATGAACACAAATCACCAGGCCTGATGGATTACATCCAGAGTTTTAAAGAAGCTGGCAGAGGTCCTCTGCAGAACCACTGCACCATATCTTTCAAAAATCCTGAGCACCGGGGAACTATCAGAGGACTGGAAAAGGCTGATGTGGTTCCCATCTTCAAAAAAGGGGAAAAAAAAAAACAGACCCAGGAAAACTATAGACCAATCAGCCTAACATCAATACCCAGGAAGATACTGGAAAAGATAATAACAGATCTGCCAACATCTAGAAACAATAAAGTAATAACTAGCAGTCAGCATGGGTTTGTTAAAAACAGATCATGCCCAAACCAATCTTATTTCATTCTTCAACACAGTGACTAAAATTCGTAGACCAGCAAAATACTGTGGACATAATATATTTAAAGTTCAGCAAGGCATTTGATAAGTAGACCACAAACCTACTTCTTAGTAAGCTGGAAAAAAGTGGAATAAATAGCATCACCATTAGATGGATTCGCAAACTGGCTGCCAAACCATACTCAACGAGTAAGTCCTTAATGGGGTCTAAGTCTACATGGAGGGAAGTAAGCAGTGGGGTGCCACAACGGTTCCGTCTTAGGCCCGTACTCTTCAATTTCTTCATTAAGACTTAGATGAGGAAATAGCAGGGGAATTTACCAAATTTTGCAGATGATACTAAGCTGGCAGGAAGAGCTAACACCCAGATGGATCTTGACAGATTGAACACTGTGTCCTATCGAACAAAATGAAATTCAATGTGAGAAAAGTAAAGTCCTACACTTAGGTAAGAAAAACCCCAAAAGTACATATATAGACTGGGTGAAATCAAGGCTCATAGCAGTAATTGTGAGAGGGTCTGGAGTCGTAGTGGACAACCAGCTAATTATGAGCCAGTAATGGCAGCAGCAGCCAAAAAAAGCTTAATGCAATCCTAAGTTGTATTAACAGCAGGGATACAATCAAGATCAAGGGAAGTACTAATACCACTCGATAAAGCCTTCGTAAGACGTACCTAGAGTACTGCATCCAGTTTTGTTTACCACATTATTAAAAAAGATGTTGAGACTCTAGAAAAAAGTTCAGAGAAGAAGCAACCAGGATGATTAGGGGACTGGAGGCTAAAACATACGACAAACGGTTTTCCAGGAACTGGTTTGTTGTAATCTAGTAAAGAGAAGGACCTGGGAGACATGATAGCGGTCTTCCAAATATTTGAGGGCTGCCACAGGGAGGAAGGGGTCAAGCTATTTTCTAAAGCGCCTGTAGGCCCATACAAGGAGTAATGGATGGAAACTGAACAAGGAGAGAGATTTAACCTGGAAATAAGGAGTAACTTTCTGACAGTGAGAACAATCAACCATGGAACAGTTGCCCTCGGAAGTTGTGGGCGAGCGCCCATCAGTTGGGACTTTCAAGAAGAGATTGGATTGCCATTTGTCAGAAATGGTGTAGGGTCTCCTACTTGGGCGGGGGGGTTGGACTAGATGACCTACAAGGTCCTTTCCAACTCTGATTATCTGTTAAATCTGTTAAATATATGACCATAGATAATACTGTGTTTCTCAACAATATGCCCCCCCAATAGGAAGACCAGCATGTTTTCTACGCATAAAATGAAATTAAGCCCCTCCCCCCAAATTTAGGCCTAGTTTAAAACATGCAAAATTGGGGGGGAAGGCAGGGGGGAACTTGCCATTTGGAGTGCCCTGTGGGCAGCTACACCTCACCATCAGCCGTCCTAACAGCCAGTCATGGGTGGAGCATGGAGGCTCCCTTACCCAAGTCAGCAGGCGGGCGGTGTCGGCGTGGATGTCTAGCAGCATTTCAGCCGCTTCTCAGGCCTCCATAGCTTCCACAGTTCCCACCAGTGCTGGCGTCTCTCTTGGCAGCACGGTTCTCCAACAAACAGCATCTGAGTCGTTCCCACTTTTCTCCCGTCCCTGTAACAACAGGAAAAAAAAAATAGATTTTGAGGTACCTGGGAGAGCCACGTGCCAGGTTTTGGTTTAATCCGACCGGCTGGATGGCATGAGAAGAGCTGAGTGAGTGTCTCTGCTACCCTTGGTGCTCCACTCGGGCTCCACAAGTTTGAAAATGTCCCAGTGTGCATTCCAAGCACCCAGGCTGAGCTGCAGCTGTCCCTCTCTCACCAGTGCCGTCTCCAATAACAGCGGCAGCAATGGCAGGAACCATGGAAGCATTTCAGCCGCCTCTTGGGGTGGGGGAGC
The DNA here is from genome assembly GCA_004320025.1 of Laticauda laticaudata. Lineage (NCBI taxonomy): Eukaryota > Metazoa > Chordata > Lepidosauria > Squamata > Elapidae > Laticauda > Laticauda laticaudata. The sequence goes on from BHFT01027732.1 coordinate 27,660, forward strand.
CACCTCCGTAACTTCCACGGTTCCCACTGCTACTGCCGCTGTTATTTGAGACGGCGCTGGCGAGAGAGGACAGCTTGCAGCTCGCCTGGTGCTTGGAATACAGGAATGGGCTGCGCAGCGGGACTTTTGCAAACTTGCAGAGCCCGAGGCTGGAGTACCAAGGATCACAGCAGCAGAGACACTCGCTCGGCTCTTCTCACGCCTACCCAGCCACTCGGGATTAAACAAAATGCAGCGCGCGGTGCTCCCAGGTACCACAAAATCTTTTTTTTCTGTTGTTACGGGGACGGGGAAAAGCGGGAGCGAACAGATGCTGTTGTTTGGAGACAGCGCTGGTGCGCAGTGAGGGGAAGAATTAATTCACCCCTGAAAAAGACGTCCTAGCAGTTTTTTCGGGGCTCAAAAAAAAAAAAAGGCCCAGTCTTATTTTGTGAGAAACACGGTATGTGGACCTTGTGTTCTCATTTAGCAACATTTAGAACACACACACACACACACACACACACACACACACTTGTGATGATTGAAATCCAGTAACAGAAATGCTTATTTTTTGTAACATGACTTTTATTTCCCCTCTTAAAACACTCAGACACATAAAAAGACACCCACCAAAATGGCTTTTTAAATGACTAATGAATCACCATTCACTGTGCAAAACACACTAAGTGTTCAGGTTAGCAAAACACAAAATTCAATTATCTCAATTGGAACTACCAGATCTGTGCTTCAAATATCTTGATGACCACTAGATGAAAGCAAAGATTTAGAGTTCTTCAGATCTTTTTGTTGTCATTTAATGGTTGTCTGGACCTTCTCAGTTCACATCTCATGCCCCTGTATTATGATTGTCTGGTTCATATAACATACTAAAATCATGCAATCTTCAACTGCCCATTTCTGTTCTAAATTAAGTGTTTTGTGCATATTCAGCCTATGTACAGCATTGTCCTTTGTTTTCTGTAAATAGTAAAAATTGGAAATAGGAAAAGTAAGAAATACTCTCAAATGGAAGACCACATAGGATAGAAGACCCACATGAAGGCATCTTGTCATTGTCACCACTTTCTCATGGATACATGTGCCTCATTGGACAAACTAGGATATTTCCAAATAAATGTGAAGGATTTCAGTGTTAGGAATTATACAAATACAATTCTAATCATTAAAGCATTTATAATGAAAACTTTAATGACAGAAATTTCTTAGTAATTTATGCAACCTCCTGAATAAGAGTTGAAACATGGGAATTGGATAATTAGGGTCAGAACTTTGTTCATATAAATCCAGGAGATCTGCAATGCAAATTATCACCTTCCTGGAAACTGAATATATGAATTTTGGGAGGAATTTTGATAAATATTCAATCACACAAGTACACAAATAGTAACACTTTATGAATGTTAACAACTACTACCAATTTTATCACTTTTATATTTCATTTAAAATATCCTACTTGCAGTATGGCAACCACACCTAATATAGCCTTTAAATAACATATAGCTTGGAAATGGGGGGAGTGTTCTGGTCTGCATGGACACTGTAGCACATAGAAGAAATATTCTAAACATAGAAGAAATATTCTAAACAGCAGCTAGTTGTGATCCATGGCTCTGAGCAATTTTCTCAAACATTACAATAAAAAGCTTAAAGTCATCAAACACAGGAAATAAATGAAAAAGGGTGCTTTTAGTTTTTAGTATAACTCTGTATAAAACAAAAAACAAAAACAGATGAACAACAGAAAAGCCTCCCTTCACAATTACTGTACAGGATGGATATTAGACCAAGATACCCATTACTTCTTCCATGTCCTCCAATATATAAGGATAAGAAGTATGAGTTGCATGTCCTTGGGAAATGCAAAATGATATTTATGTTCTATCCCTTCCCTCCAACATGCATGCTATTTCTCAAGTTTTAAGGATATCGATTCAAAGAGATAAGCTATTATTTATTCAAGTTGAACCTATATGTTGCCACTGTAAGAATAATATTACCCAAGATGAATGCAAGAAACTGGTCCAAATAACGAGTGTAAGATAACTGGGAATCAAAGAAGTGTTTCCTGCTTTAAGAAGAATATTTCCTAAGACCAAATAAAAATAAGATCTAAAGAAAGAGCTGTTTGCCATAAATTTAGACATACTGTCATGCATTCAAATTATGCTGCATTATTAGAAAAAACTCTGATTTTCCCCTCATTCACTGTTCTATTTCTTACTCTCTCTATCATTGACACAACAAAGAATGTTAAAGTTTTGATTTCATACATTTGTCTTATGTTTGAAAGTAATATACTCCTCAACTTACAACATAACAGCCCTGAAAAAACTAACATGATCATTTTTCATACTTATGACTGTTGTAGCATGATCACGTGATCAAAATTTGGATGATTGGGATCTGGCTCATATTTATGACCGTTGCTATATCTCAAGATCATTGATACTCTTTTTTGACCTTCTGACAAGCAAAGCCAATGGGCAAGCCTGATTCACTTAACAACTACGTTACTAATGATTGCACTGATTCACTTAACAACTGTGATAAGGTCATAAAATGGACAAAACTCACTTAACAAATGTCTCACTTAGCAACATAAATGTTGGGCTCCATTGCCGTCATAAGTTCAGGACTACCTGTATCTATATACTCTTTTATATCATATATGCCCCTTTACATCACAAGATTATTGATTGATTTAGTCAGTTTTCTAAAGCAACCTACTGGCCGATGATTCTGAAGCTTATAGAACATATAGAATAACAAAGCTTATGGAAAAGTTTGTTGGAAGTAAGTATTTAATGCTTTCTTAAAGGTCATCAGCACTGAGGCTAAACAGACCTTGGAAGAAGGTCTAAAATGTATATACATATGTCTGTATATAGCATATATGTATGTGTGTATGTATGTGTAAACTTTGGAGAGAGAGCAAGCAACAGAATTTCATTTTTAATGTGTGCCAGTGTGCCCATTGTAAAAAGAAAATGACAGTAAAGGTTATCTTATCTAACTTATCTTAAAGGCAAGGAACAGCGAAAACATGTTTCCTGGATATAGTTCTATTTACGACTGAAATGTAAACCATCCGGAACCATCGACTGAGATGAGTGGCTATAGAACGTGAATAAATAAACAAATAAACAAATAAATAAAAAAGTAGAGCATGACTGCAGGAGGAATGAGTGCAATATATAAAAAGCATCAGTAGATAAACTAATTTTCAACACAATAAACACAAAGAGAATGAAAGAAAAGAGGATGTTGAAGTGACTTCGTACAGACTGAAAAGAATTACACCATGAAAGGCCTCAATTGTGAGGATAATTACGCTTATGCTAATTGCAAAAACAGAACAGAACAGAACAGAATGGTAGAACGGTAAAATGAAAAGGGCCACGCATAAGGAAAATTATTGTATATTGTATATCAGACAATAATTGCTTAAAATTAAGAATGTGAAATATATATAGTGTAAGATATTTTGAAAAAAACTATATAACTGCAAATAAATATATATTTGCAACTATACAAGAGCATGTATGACTCTGACTAGAAGAGACAGAAAAGTGTGGTTTTGATGAAAAACAAATTAAAGTTTTTTTTCAAACTGAATGAAAAAGGTTAAACAAGGAGCTCTAGGAAAAGTTAATAAATTAAAAATAAAAATGATTTGTGAAATGAAGTTAGCAGTATCTATGTATTTTAAAATATCTTCTAGCTTTAATAAGCATTCTGTCACAAAATATAAATTTGAAAATACATGGGTACTGCAAATAGAATGTGATCTATGTTGAGAAACAAATAAAGAAGAAAATAAAAAAGTGAAGAAAAGAAAAGTGAAGTGTATATGAGAGAATGTTTGTTCCCACTTTCTCTTAAGGCCCTGTCACACTGCCCAATGGATGCAAAACGGACACAACGGACGAGCAAAATGTTCCATCTGTTGTTATCTGCTCCTCCACACCCCACCACCAGCCAGCAGCAGCAGGATCATCATCATCATCATCCTCATCATCATCATCATCCATCATCATCAATCATCACCAGCAGGATAATAATAATAATAATAATCATCATCTGCATCATCATCATCATCAGCAGCAGCAGCAGCAGCACCAGCAGCGACCAGGGATCAGTTAGCCAGCAGAGTAATCACCAGGAGCCCAGCAGCAACCAGCACCAAGCAGGACCCAGGAGCAAAACAAGCAGGACCAGGGAGCATGAGCAGGTACGAACAGGACGAGCAAGACCAGGAGCACGAGCAGTACGACCAAGACCAGCAGGACCCAGCAGGACCAGCAGGACAGGAGCAGCTTCAGCAAGAGTACGCAGCCAGCAGAAGCACCACTGCCAGAGCAGCTTCAGCAGAAGCTCCAAGCAGCAGTAAGAGCGAGTCCGAACAGCAGAAGCCCCAGCAGAAAGCAGAGTCAGGGACAGGGGCTGGAGGGTGGCCCTGTCCCTCTCTTGCCAGGGGTGGTGGCAGGTTGCTGAGACTTTCGCTTCTTCCCCATGGTTGTGGGGTTGCTGGCTGGCAGGGAGGCTGGCAGGGAGGCTGGCACAAGGCTGGCATGAAGCCTGGGCACGAAGGCTGGCACGAAGCCTGGCACGAAGGCTGGCACGAAGGCTGGGAGAAGCTGGCAGAAAGCCTGGGCAGGAAGGCAGGCAGGCAGGCAGCAGCAAGGCTGGCAAGCAGGCAGGCACCAAGGGCTGGCAGGGGCAGACTGGGCTGGGGAAGGTGGAGGCAGGGCTGGCAGCAAGGCTGGCAGGGAGGCTGGCCAGGAGGCTTGGAGGCAGGCTGGCAGGAAGGCTGGTAGCAGGGCTTGCAGGCAGGCCATGCAGGCAGGCAGGCGAAGGACTCGGATGTTCCTGCAGCAGGTCTTTCCTCCGGATGGCTGGCCACGTGTGAGCTGCTTTCTTTATATCCGCATGGCTTGTGCAATGCATCCCCCCCGCATGCGCAATTAATGCCAGGCATCCGCTAGGCTTCCGCTGTGCATCCGCTAGACTTTCCCGCTGTGCATCAGCTTCATTCTGCTGTGCATCCTTCTGCATCTGCTGTATCCGTTCCGCGTCCGCTTTGCTGAGAGACCCCCCGGAAGCCCTGCAGATGTGCCATCTGCTCCCATCACTTCCATCCGCTAGGCTTCCGTTCGCATCCGCTTTTCCATCCGCCCTGCATCCTCCTCGCGTCCGTGTTATCCGCATCCGGTTGTGCAAAATTTTTTGCCCCTTTGGGCAGAGCGTG
>BHFT01027733.1:0-27746 GCA_004320025.1 Laticauda laticaudata
ACCAATCCCTTATCGTTCTTAGCAGCCAATGGGAATGCATTATTTGAAGCCGGTTATTTGCATACAGAACAATATACCTTAAAGTTTGTCTGAAATGGTAGGGCTTCCTGTCTAAGCAGGCGATTGGACTGGAAGACCTCCAAGGTTTCTTCCAACTCTATTATTCTATTCCTGTTATTCTATTATTATTCTATTATCCTATTCCAAAAGTTGCTAAAGGTGAGAAACATTGGCCCAGAGCAGGAAAGTTATTTGATTCTCATCTGCAGCTTTAGAACTCTAGATACCTATTCTTGCCTTTATTTTATTTTTTTTAATTATTAAGTTAGAGAATACTGTGTATGTTGTACATTGGCTTGTTCAGACTTAGAAGCTATGGTCAGATCTAGTTAGTGGTTCGGACACATTAACAAAGGCCCAGCCCTCTGGAAAAAGGCTGTAATGCTGGGAAAGGTAGAAGGCAAGAGAAAAAGAGGATGGTCAGCTGCAAAGTGGATGGACTCAGTAACAATGGTGATGAACAAAGGTCTTCAAACTTGGCAAGTTTAAAACTTTGTGGACTTCAACTCCCAGAATTCCTGAGCTAACATGACTGGAGGAGAAATTCTGGGAGTTGAAGTCTTAAGGGTGTAAAGTATGAAGACCCCTGGTGATAAATGTCACATGGGGAAATTTGAAAGAATGGGTTAAAGACAAATCATCATACAGAAAATCCATCTATGTGGTTGTTGCAAGTAGAAAATGACTTAATGGCACATAATCAAACAATCAATCACTAGACTAGGAAACTTCCTGGAAGAAGGCAGTGACAAAACTACATCTGTAGCCAAGAAAATTCTGTGAGCGCATCCATGCAATTATCCAAAATCATGTTCAGCACATGGGGAGGCTTTATTTTCATTGCTCCAAATCATCCTAAAGCGAGATTGTTTTCTTGTTGTTTTGATAAAAATGCCATTCTATGAATGCAGCATCATTACTGACTTTCTGTAGGAGGGAGCAAATGAGCAATTAGAGGAATAATACACCTACACAGCATAGTCACATTCCTTTCTTGAGCAGCAACAGAATTTCTCAATGGCTGACCATTATTCTGGTGATGTGAGAGACTGTGAAAAGCAAGGAATGAGACATTTGAATGTTTATCTCAAAGGAAGCTTCTTGGTTCAGCTGCTGGGAGATAAGAGAAAAAGCATTTCAAAGAGACTTTGCCTCAATTAATTCAATATATAACAGGCTGAGAATGTCCTCCTACAGATTTCAAGATTTTTGTATTTACCACTGACTAGCATTCAAGCTGTTCCTGCATTCCAGCACTGGAACTGATCTTGCTCCTGATAGTTGGCTATCAATAGGTTGCAAAGGAAACAGCAAGATCCATGTTGCTTATCCAAAATTTCATTATCACTTTGAATGAAAAGAGCCATGGTGGTGCAGCAGTTAGAATGCAGCATTGCAGGCTAACACTGCTCACTGCCAAGAGTTCAATCTTGACAGGCTCAAGCTTGACTCAGCCTTCCATCTTTCTGAGGTGGGTAAAATGAGGACCCAGATTGTTGGGGGGCAATACACTGAGAAGCAGTATACAAGTCAAAGTGCTGTTGAGAAAGGAATTCTGGGGCAAATAATATGGCAGATACTGGGTCATGCCCCCTTAACAAATTTTGCCTGTCACTCTGGTCCCACAAACAGATATCCATCAAAGGCAATATAAAGGCTAGGTCACATTGGCTGACGGATGCAAAACGTATGTAAAAAGGACACAGCGGACGAGAAAATTTTCCATCCGTTGTTATCCACTCTCAAAAGTGCCCCAAATTTACATAAAGAGAAACGGAAACAACGGAAAGGAACGGACGTGGGCGAGGACGTAGCGCGGATGTTAAGCGGATGCTCAACGGAAGCCTAGCGGATGGAAGCGGATGGCAAGTGGATGGCAAAACATCCGAAGGGCTTCGCGTGGGAGAACAGCGAAGCGGACGTGCAGCAGACGGAGTGGATGCGTAGCGATGCCTAGCGGATACAAGCGGATGCATCACGGACACCTAGCGGAATGCTAGGGATGCCTAGCGGATGCAAAGCATTCACTGCACATGCCGGGGAGATGCATTGCGTCAGCCCCGCGGATATAAAGGGAAGCAGCTCACAAGCCGGTCATCCCCCCCATTCAGAGGAAAGACTGCTGCCCCACAACTTCAGCCCGACAACCATGGGGAAAGAAGAGGAAGCCTGTGCCCTACCCTGCCAGCCCTGGCAAGAAAGGACAGGACCACATCACCCCCTGGCGCTGACTCCTGCTTCTGCTGTTTCTTTTTGCTTGCTGGTGCTGGACTCGCTGGGTTGGGGTTTTGGGTGGCCCCCCCTCCCCCTTTGGCTTTGGAAAAATGCTGCTCCCTGTGCTGGTGCTTCTGCTGTGCTGACTCTGCAGGTGCTGGCTCTGGTGCTGTGCTTCTGCTGGTGCTGACTCTGGCTGGTGCTGCTGCTGGTCCTGCTGGTGCTGCTGCTGCTGCTGCTACTGTCTGTGCTGACTCTGCTGCTGCTGCTGCTGCTGCTGCTGCTGCTGCTGGTGTGGTGGACCAGCCACTAGAACCTCCAAAGCCCTGCTGATGAGGGCCCAGAAGGCCCTGCCAGAGGGAGGAAGAAGGCATTCGTGAGAAAAAGGGGGAGAGGACACAGTACTCCATTGCAAGAGGAACATGAGGAGGAGGTGGCCTCGATTGGCTGAGGGAGAACGAGTACCTCTTGGAGGCAAGGGAAACAGGCTCTCTTGAGACACCAAGGCGGAAGAGGCGGCTGGAGAGAGAAGGCGAGAAGCTGGGCCACATTCGCGATGTCTTCCTGGGGCTGGTGGAAGCACATGCACACCTGGTACGGAAGCTGCACCTCAAAAAGTCCTGGTCCAGGCCGTGGTCAAGCTCACCGACCGGAGAACCTATGTCATGGCCAAGTTGTAGCTTTCCTGGAGGGTGAAGGTCCGCCACGAGGAGCAGTCCCCTCTGTCTACCCTCACTCTCAGGCAGCCCACAGAGAGCCAGTTCTTCTGGCCAAGAGCAGCTCTGTGTCCCAGGCAGGTATCTTTGGAGCGCCACGACTGGAGACCCCCCCGACAGCTGCACCCCATGCTGGAGCACATGGAGGACCCCCTGACGCAGATGGAACAAAAGGGGCCGCTGCCACAAGAGACGAATCCCACACCCCCACCCAGCTCCAACCTCCACAGAAAGCAGGCAGCAGAGGCAGACGGAGGGGCAGAGCCCACACTGTATCTTGGAGATCAGGGACACCATCAAGAGCAGCGTAGATCTCCTCTCTCAGCTGTACACTTTTGGACATAACCATCCTCTACAGAAAACCCTTCCTACCTACGTGAACAGACCCTCATGGAAATGCCTGAAGCCCTAACCAAGGTGATCAAAGGAGTAAACCAGTGATCACAGGTCCTTCTGCACCACCCTCCAGGCAGCTGAACGCTTTGACCCACTCCGGGTCTGCTCCTCCAGCCCAGCCGATGTCACAGCCCTTCCAAGGCTTTCAATTAGGGCCCTCACCTACAAGGCTCACGACTACCCGGAGTTCGCAGCAGCACAGGCCGCCCTTCCCCCGTTCCAGGCACAGGTACATCGCAACACCACAGGTGCCACCAATGGCCCACTGATCCCACCAATGCCACAAGATGCACCGATGCCATAGATGCACTGATGCCACAGATGCCACCCACGGCCTCACTCGCTCACTGCAGACCAGACAGCCCCATTTACACTCCTCCCTTCCTCGCACCAAGCCAAGCCCAGGCCTCAGAACATCTGTCCTCGTCCTTGGACTGACATCCCCATACTCCTGGAGGAAGGGGCTCTCAACAATCATGGGACTGCGCAAGCTCTCTGAGAATTCCTCGACACACCATCCCCTGTTGTCCTCTTGGGGCCAGCACCCCAATGGCGCCTCAGACAGCCACTCAGCCACTGCCACTCCACAGCACCTGGACCCTTCACCTTAGACCCTGGGCATGCCTAAGAGTGACTGAGAAGAGTGCAGAGATGGATTGTTTACCTTTGACTTTATCTTGCTTGGGTCACTTTTCTTAGTTCATTTTGCTTTTTTAATAAAGTCCTACAGTTTGTTATTAATAAAAGGTTATCTTTGCTTCACACACTTGGTTCCAGTTTCTTTTACTACAATTAAAGTCTTGGTGGAAAACTTTTAGACAATTGGTTTTGCTTTGCATGCTTGTGGGGATGGGGTAAGGATACCTGTGGATGGGCAGGGAATACTGTGGATGGGTTAATAGCTGTGGGATTGGGAAAAGCTGTGGGATGGGTAAATAGCTGTGGGATAGATAAGCCTCAGTGCAAGCCATAGTGGGACTGTAATGGTCCACCCCTCCCAGCTGCCACACCTATGGCCCTTTATTATCAATAACAATTTAATCATTCATCAACACATTTCAAATAAACACAACTCTTTATTAAATGCCCTGTCATTGTAGGGCCACAACACCATCAAAGCATTTTTCATCCACACTTACAACTGTTTTTGTAGCATCCCCACAATATCGAGAGGCCAGGCGAGGAAATGCCGTGTCTCGATTGTGAGTGATGTTTGATTTGGCCATAGCCCAGCCAGGTCACATAACCACACAACCATTTCCCACCCAATTGAAGCCACACCCACAAAACCGGTTGTTAAAAAAATTGAATCCCAACCCTTGAGTCCCGTTCTAAAGTCAGCCATTCCTGAGTAAGGCCAGGAGTTTCTGCACAACAAACCTTCAATCTACGCTCCCTGCCTTCTGGACTTGGGCAAGCCCTGTGAGCCTTGGGAGGGATTCTAGATTCAGAAATAATGGATCCAGGACAGAATGCAAGAGTAGGTGATGCCATAAAGTTCTGCTTCAGGCCTTTGTTCATGTGAATTTCACCCCTCAGTTCGCTTCTACTCAAAGGTAGGTCACACTGGCGCCGCACGGATGCAACCACGCTGACAAAAAAGGACACAGAGGAACGAGCACACTTTCAGGGGTGGCTCCATACCCGTTGTTATCCGGCCTCTCAAAAAGTGCCCAAATTTGCATAAACAGAACGGAAACAATTGGAAAGTAACGGAATGGGGGGAGGCTGTAGCAGGATGTAAAGCACGATGCTTGTAAAGAAGCTAGCGGATCGAAGCAGACTGGGCAGAGCAGATGAGACCTCCAAGGGCTGTACGGAGGAGAATAGCGAACGGACAGGGTAGCGTAAGAGCAGATTCACATAGCAGAATTGACGCAGATGCATCACGGATGCCATCAGGATGCATAGCAGATGCATAGATGGATGCACAAGCGGATAAAAGTGGATGCAAAGCGGGATAACAACAGCGGCATGCAAGCGGGATACAAAGCGATGCAAAGCGTTACACTGTGCATGCGGGAGGATGAAATTGCATCAGCTCCCGTTTTATAAAATGATGCAGTCGCAAGCATGCAAGCATTCTTCAGAGGAAAGACGCTGCTGCCAGAGACGTCCTTGAAGAAACACCATGGGGAACGAAGAACGGAAGCCTAGTAGACTGACACCTACCAGCTCACTGGCAAGATCATAGGACGACAGGAACCCCATCTCAGCCCCCTGGTGCTGAACTCCTGAAGATCCTGGTGCTTCTGACCTGGCTGGTGGTAGTGCTCCTGGATGTTGCTGCCGGGGTGCTCCGATGTTGCTGCTGGTGGTGGTTCTTGCTGGTCTCCTTTTTTAGTGTGTACTGTCTTCCTCTCCTGCTGGTCTGCTGTCGTGCCTCCGCTGTGCTTCCTGTGCTGCTGTGAGCTTCTCCTGCTGCTGCTGCATAATGGTGTAACCGCCCAAGGCCCTCAAAGCACCAGTGCTAGCGGAAGCCCCTGAAGCCCTGCCAGAGGGAGGAAGAGGCACAGAGCACAGGAGAAGGGAGAAGAGAAGCAGTAGTCCGCACATTTGAGGAGCATGAGGAGGAAGGTCCTGAATGGCAGAGGGAGAGGAGTAACCTGTGGAGGAAGGGCCACAGTCTATCGCGACCAGAATATGCCCGAGAAGAAAAAGCAGGCGATCTTGGAGAGAGACAGGCGAGAGAGCGCTGGGCTACACACTTCAAGTGTGCCTCGCTGGGTGGTGAGAGCAACGATGTCACACCTAGTGTATGGCAACGCTGCAACTGGAAGAATACTCGGGTATGGGGCCGAGGCCCTGTCAAGCGCTCACTGACCGGGCGGAGCATCGTAAAGATGTCATCGGCCAGGTGAGGGGGATAGCGGAACGCTGGAGCGAGGCGATCACGATGCCAAATCCGCAGGAGACGCAGCCGCGCGGAGCAGGCGCGGCAGTCGCCTCCTCAGAGAGCACGAGAAGAATGCGCGATCACTGCCGTTGGCCAAGAAAGTGCGAGGCGGCGGCCTGTGCCGAGGCGATAGGGCTAGCGGCGGGGGCATGCGGCGCGAGGGCGTTGAGGCATAAAAAAACAGCTAATCACTTCCCTTAGGTGAATCAGCATGGAGGAGCAGACCCCCCAATCATCCTGGAGACAGAGCCAGCACCCTTGGCCACAGCTCCTGTTCCTGACGTTTTTGGACGCGAGGACGACAGCACGCCGCGCTGGCAGTTGGGGGAGATGGCGGGATCTCCATAATTCTGCAGATGGAGCAAGAGAGGAATGCAGCCACCAGAGACCACCGCACACCCACACGCCAGATCATGCCAGCTCGCTCCACAAAACAGAGAGAGGCAGCCAGAGAGGCGAAAAAAACGAGGAAACGAAAGATGAAAAAAAGGAACAGAGCCACACTGTCGCTCTTGGAGATAAGGGGACACAACAAAGCCAGCACAGATTTTCTCTCCCAGCTCTCACTTCGAATACCCATCCTCGAACCGCAAGCCCTTCATCACGTACGGAGCCAGACCACTCATGGACATGCCCGAGCCCAGTACCAGGTGATAAGGAGAGGATCAAAGCTCTTCTGCACCACATCAGGCCCAAGCTGAAACCTGAAAATCCTACCCACTCCAAGGTCTGCTCCTCCACCCCAAGGTGATGTCACAGCCCTTCACGGCTTTTCAGCCAGCCGCTCCCACTAACCGAGTACGCCTGTACCACTCACCTGGGAGGACTTCCCACAGCGCAGAGGCGAGCCCTGCGCCAGTCGTAGGCCAGGTTCATCGGATGCACACGATGCCACAGATGCCTACCTGACCCGCTTGCAGACAGGACAGCCCCACTACACAATCTCCTCCTCTCCACCCACAGGCCAAGCCCTTCGTCAGAACATCTGTTTGGGCCCTCACATCCCACGGTACTTGAATGAAGGGCCTCTCAACCTCCATCGGCACTGAAGTCAGCTCTCGGATGGCTTCCGCAACACACATCCTGTTGTACTCTCTGGGCGCAAGGCCGAACCACCTAATAGGCACTTCAGACCCAGCAGCCATACCAGCAAACAGCCACTCCGACAGTCCCTGGCCCTTTACATCTAGAGAGCATGGGTAACAACCCTCACGAGTTGACTAGAGAAGAGTGCCACGAGACTGCAGTTTGCTTACCGTGTTTCACACTTTAATCTTGCTTAAGACACTTTACTTGGGTCATTTGCTTTTTAATAAGTCCTACAGTTGTTTAATTAAAAGGTATCTTTGCTTCACACACTGGTTCATTTTTTTTACTTAATTAAAGTGTTGGGAAAACTTTGAAAATAAGGGTTAAAGCTTGCATGCTTGTTTGGGATTGGTAAGGCATAGCTGTGGGATGAGATAGCTGTGGATGGGTAAGGATGTTTGGGAATGGGTTAGAGATAGTTGTGGCGATAGACTAAAGCCTCCCCGTGCAAGCATGGTTGGGACTGTATGCGTCACCCTTTCCAGCTGCCAACATTGGACCTTTATTATCACATAACAATTTAATCATTCATGCAACACATTTTAACATAAAGCACGAACTTTTTATAAATGCCCTGTTCATTGAAGGCCACTCCAACATACATGGCACAATCCATCAAGTGTGATGAGACGGCTCAAGGGATGCAAATCACTTAAGCATCGACCATCCTGTCTTGCCACTACCATGCTTCAGCTGGGGAAGTTGCACCAGGGGTTTTCCCAGGACGTTGCCACTGCTTCTTCCCTTCATGTGAAGCTCTGTTTGGGGCTGCACATCCCAGTGTCTATCAGGTTTGTCCTTTGCCTCCATTCACAGAGCTTCCATGTCCCATTCCCCTTGTTTGATGAATCCAGCAAGCCTGTACTAGCAACACAATGGGTAGGAGGGTGGCATGAAGATTGTGGCAGCCTGCAGCAAGCTTCCACAATGCTCCTCAAATGTCCCTGGCGTGATAGAGTGCTGCAACTGGTGGTGAGATAGTACCTAGAAACCTGTTTGGCACAGTATGTCAAAGGTGTTCTCCAGCCACCTGTCTCTGCCCTGGACAGCCCTAGAGAGTTATAAGGATCCATACTCATTACATGGGTGAGGTATTACTTGAGTGTAGGGCTTCATCCGAGGTGGTTCTGAGGCGGAGAAGGCCGCCATACAGTCAAGCCCATGATGAAGTAGGGACATGCTTGTGGTCATTGGTACGGGGGTCTGATCTGGAAAACACCATTATGAGGTTGCGCTTCCAGCCCATTCTTGAGTCACTGGTGGTGTATATCTGGCACTCTGAAGCGACCGTTGCCTGAAGCATCGATGTACATGAACATGTAGTCAGCTCAACCATGGACAAGAGGATGATGCTGACAGAAGCCCTTGTAGTTGTAATAATTGGACCCTGAGTTGGCTGGCCTGTATGTTGGCCACGTGCTTACCCAAATCATGGCCTCCACAGGTGTGGGAAAGTTCCATCCTCTGATACGCATAACTGCAACTTCCCTCCCAGCCTTCTTCAGTGGTGGGACATGGAGGAGCTCCTCCACATTATTCTTCGATTGATGGCGCTGCACATTCTCTGACCACACAATGCTAATGGTGTGTGTGGCACCCTCCTCCAGCATAACCTGCCATGTTTCTTGTAGTGGCCAACGGTGGGCGTGCAGAGGTCAGTGTCCACCGTTCAGGGTCCAGGGTCCAAGGACGCGCGGTATCAGCACTGGAGAGGTGTTGAATAGTGTTGAATGGCTTGTGGGTCAATCCGTGTCGTCGAACAGCTCTACAACCCTCGTCAAACATAGGCTGGTGGCAGTCCTCATGAAGTGCTGGAATGGCACGAGTGTTCTTCATCCTGCAGCTCACACCAATCAAGCTTGGTCATACAGTCCCAAAACTCCCCACTCTTTCCCGATCCAGTCGTACAGGACAACGCCAGACAGCTCTTTGACGTCTCCTTCTTCTCCTTGCGTAGGAATAGAGTGGAACAGGTCTGAAGAGGGCTTTGGTTCTGGTGGTTGAATGATGGCAGCTACCCAAAGGTGTGTGGTAGATCGTCGATGGTGAGAATGCAATGGGATAGGTGGAAAGAGCTAAGTACCGAAAGGGTGAACGAGGTCTGCCACAACGGCTGCATGGACTAGATCAGTGAGACACGGGTGATTTCCTCCCCCTTTTTATAGGAAATGTCCATTTTCCACTAGGGTGTCCTTCCACATAACTCTCGACATCCTCCAGACATCCTAAATATCCGAGATCGTCCATAATACAAACGTTTTGGTCCGTTTTAATGCTTTTATATCAGAGCTACATCCGCTTTCATCCTTTCTATGTCCATGCTTACTAATGCTGCTGTGGGAGTTCCGACGTACCTTATCGCTTTCCTCCCTCTTTCCCGTTTCCAACTGAGACAGATGTGAGTTGCGCAGATGTCCAGAGGAATGCCGAAGGATACAGCAGACGTTAATGGATGACAACGAAGACGTAGAACTTTTTGGTGGCCGTATGGTCGCAGAGGTGTCGATCGTACGCAGGCGGAAAGGTTCATTCCGCTCCAAAAGTTTTTGTGCAAGCTGCAATACGAGAGCTTTTTGAGCAGATGAAATAAGCAGTAACGGATGTTGAGCGGATAGAGGCATATGAAAGACGTATGCAGTGCGTACACAACAGATGCATCGCGTTTTCCAACGGATGGCAAGCGTTTTTCTCCGTTTTACATCCTCTTTGCATCAATTGGTGCAGTGTGACATGGGCTTTAGGGCTTCATTTTCTAAGATTTTCTAGAGAAGACTTTTGCCCTTTGAGCTCAAACACTGTTCAATCCCTGCAGGGCATTCTGAAATCATTAAAATAATGAAGCAGTAATCAATTTTGTTGCTGAACAGACTGTGATGATGATGTTTTAATTGGAAACATATATTAATAGAAACAAGCACCTGACTGTTCTAACTTTACCATTTCATTTCCATATAGTTTGTTTTTCCAGTTATACCCTGTTGATATAACACAAATGATTTCATTTTGTAGTTATTTATAATTACAGTTTTACCCCCCTTGGTTCTCCCTTCGACTTTCTTTCCAACCATTCATTCAGTATTATTCTGAATTCACTGGCCATCAAATTTAATGTGAAACATCAAGTTCTCTCTTTTTGTGAAAAACAAGGAGAATCTTCCTATCCACAGGGTACACATTGACCTCTATTTCCCTCTCAGCCCCACACACACATTTCAATACAGTCTCCTTTTATCCCTGGTAAATTACTGTTGAGAGAATCATTCTTGAAAGTTATATTGTTCAGTTTTTATCGGTATTCTTTTTGTGGAAAAATACATAAAGAACAGAAGAACTGGAGCAATTTGTTCCCATACAATAGTGCCTAAAAATCAATGCCAGGGCACAACACTGAAAATAAAATAGAGTGTGATCTGTGCTTGGAAACCTCCATCAAGGGATTCGTGGGGGGGGGAGGCGCAGGACCATGCCACGCACACAGAAAGAGTTGTGTTCCTGTCTGAAACGGTTTCTGGCTCTGCTCATGTACGAGTTTTTCACCTGACTGGCTTTTCAATGAAACTCCTGCGTGCCCAGATGATTCGTACTGATCAGCATAAGCGACTTCAGTGCATCATACCTTTGCCTGAGAAATTGCTAAAGACTGTTCGGAGCCAGCTGGCTTTTCTGATAGGAGGACAGTTTGTCACTTTGGAGAAAAGACTGACTTGTTCTGGACTGACAAAAGCTTTCCCTGGTTCTATTTAATTATAAATATTTAATTTATATATATAAATGGAGCCCAATATAAGTCCAGGTAATAAGCTACATTGTAGGCTGTTGAAATAATGTTCAAGAAAGCTACCTGCATAGCAGATGGCAGACCTCGCTGACTTCAGCTGAGATTTTTATGTATGTATGTATGTATGTATGTATGTATGTATGTATGTATGTATGTATGTATGTATGTAGTAGACAAAGACTAGAAGACAGCAGTGGTGATAGATATAGTGGTGCCAAGTGACAGCAACATCAAGAAGAAGGAGTATGGGAAGAAGAAGTACCAGGCCTGAAGCAAGAACTGGAGAGAACTGTGAAAAGTAAAAGCCAAAATAATCCTAGTGGGGTAGGAACACTTGGCGCTGTGACTCCTAAGCTGGGAGAATGGCTCCAAAATATCCCAGGAACAACATCAGAAGAGGGTAGTGCTAGGAAGAGTTAAGATATTGTCAAACTCCAAGGCCTCTGATAGAAGACCTGAGATTGAAGAAGACACAGACCAGCCATATATATATGGGGCCACCCAGAATGGACTTTGTAATATTTGAAACATGTTTTTGTAGTACTCTTGCACTGGCAAACTGAAACGGGTTTTCTTATATTTTAAATTTTACTTCTTCAAATGTATTGTGAATAATTTGTCATAAGCTTTAACCTCCCCTCCCCCCAAAGCCTCTCTTTTAGAAACCAGGGCTGACAGAAGAGAATTTGATATGTTGTAGGTAACAGTTTTGTGTTCACCTGTTCCCAAGGTTCCAGGAACAAAGCAAATCGTCAAGTCCAACCTTGGGAAGCACTGGGAATGTATCTTACCCATACTTGTTTTGATGCTTTTCCTTTGCCAATGTTTCTTTTACTTTTATTCAGAAAACAATGCTATTTTTTGTATGGCTATGCTCACATATCATTGGGTGCTTTAATTTTTATGATGTAAGTGTTCAGACAACTACTTTTAAATCAGTCAACCTGTTGGAAGAAATATCCATCTGGTTTAGTTTCAAGTGGGGAGAAAGGCACTGGAAACATGGAGGCTGATTGAAAAGATGGTTTATTGATGAAAAGGGTCACATGGGTTTTAGGTCCTGGGCAGCTGAGCACATGGAGTGGAGAGTGAGAGGTATGTATACCTTCTCTGGGCTTTGAACTTGAGCTTCTTGTTCCTGTGGCAAGGACATGTATTCAATTGGTTGCTGTCAGACTCCCATGGGGCTATGCAGGGGTCATGTTTGTCTTGAAGTCAAGTTGGATTGAAACTTAGAGGCTTGGTTCTGTGGGCAATTCCTATTGTGTCTTAATGGCTTTGTCCTGGTTTGAATCTTGAGTGAGGGCCAATCCTACCATTCTACCTTTGTTCAAAATATCCTATCTTGAAGGGATTGCCAAATCTACATTTCTAAAAGCTGGCCTCAGTTTAGTATCTGCTTGGGAGCAGAGAACTGTGGCTCTGAGTTTCTGTCTTTAGAAACATGTTTCTCCTTTTCTCATCCAGGGAAATATAATATTCTGACTTTTTAATATTTTCTAAAATACTTCATTCTTCTAGGAGATGAGTGAGTGCTTTGTACAAATGTTTACTTTGAAGTTCCTTATTGTTCTAACTATAAAAGTAAGTATAAGCCATTTTTCCAGATTCCCCCTTTTCACAGGGAGACCCTAATTTATCAGAGTTCTCTAGGTTGCTTTTTGAAAAAGTTAATCTGAAGCAAGAACCCACAGCCAGATTTAGCCATCACTATATAAATCAACAGGAACTCGCTCTTTCAAGAGTCTTAAATTATGGACATATAGTTTGGTCCACTTTTAAAGGCTAGTAAAAATTGGGGCATCTTCCAAGCATTAGAATGAGTGGTGAATTGATATGAAGCATGCCAGCCTGTTTCACATACAAGTTCTGCACACCACTAATCAGAATCCACAAAGGGATTCATATTGACATTTCAGGAATTAAAAGCTGAAGAAAGTACCATTTGAATCAATTCAAAATCTCTGCATTTTTACACTGTAAACTTTTTTTATTCTGGTTTATTCATTTACACTTTTCTCTTTTGAACATATTTTCTTAGTTATACTGTCAACATTTTCAGTTTTGATCCATTAATTTAATTCACGTAACAAAGGGGGGAGAGTTTTGGCAAATCCATAGCATATACAGTATTTAGACATCTAAAAATATTATATGTTGGTCAGGAAGGAGGAGTTTTAAAAAATGGCAACAGTTTTAAAAAATGGCAACAGGTTACTAATTGGATAAATTAAGGTTAAGGTTGAAGTTGAGTTTTCTTAAGAAAATGGGGGGAAAAGACAAAAGTAACATAATGAGATGTGGGCAATTAAGGGAAAAAAATGAAACTCAGCTAAATCTAAATGGAAGAGCTACCTGAGATAAACAAGTCTTCAGCTACAGTTATCACTAAATTGCCATTAAATTATGCCCAACATTTTGCTTTTTCACCCAATAGCAAATCCACATATAAACTGGACTCAGATTTTGTAATTCTCTATGGTTCACTGATAAGCCACTATTGGTTGGGTTAATGAACAGTAGGCTATAAGTAATGGTTTGCAAACCTTATAGGCTAGATTCTCATAGCCACTAAGCCAATTTATTATTAATTTATTTCTTGGAATAATTTAAGAAGTTCTTCTTTGAAGGCTTGGCTGTAGAAACGTTCCTTAAACAAAGCTGATTAGTTGAGTCTGATCAGTGCCTTCTGATTGTCAGCCACAGAAAAGATGTGACATACTAGTGGTGTGCAGGAAATGGGGTCACGAGCTTTCTCAAATTTTGCAGGATTATCTGAACCTCTTGCTGAAAAAACTAGTTTTTATCTAATTTGACACTGCAAACTTAGAAGGTGGTGAGATGATGAGAAAAGCCACAAGGAAGAAACTGATCACGATGGCCTTGTCACATCTGCAGAGGTGAAGAAATTAAGGCAGGTATCTCAATCAGGTGTAAAGGCTAGCAGGTAGGACAACCCTTGAAAACAACCTGAGAGAGGATGAGTTCACATATTATTATTTAGTGGCACTAATAATTCTCCTTTCTCTAGATCACGGATGTCAAACTTGTGGCATCATGTTGTCATCACATGAGGTATCATGACTTTTTCCCCCTTTGCTAAACCAGGGGTGGGAGTAGCCAGCATGTGAGGCATCTAGCCTGCAGGCTCTGAGTTTGACACTCCTACTCTAGACCAGACATGGTATTCAGCAGGTTCTGACCAGTTCTGCAGAACCGGTAGCAGAAATTTAGAGTAGTTCAGAGAACTAACAAATACCACCTCTGATTGGCCCCGCCCCCATCTATTCTCTGCCTCCCGAGTCCCGGCTGATTGGCTGGGTCTCCTTTTGTTGCCCTGCACAAGAGAATGGAGCTGGAAAGCAGGTTAGTGAGGTGGGGAAGGAAAGGGATTTTCCAGTATCCTTCCCCTGCCATGCCCACCAAGCCACGCCCACAGAACTGGTAGTAAAAAATGTTGAATCCCACCACTGCTCTAGACTAACTTAATTTCAGGCAAACAGTAGAAAAGCAAAAACAAGAAAAATGGGCTGTCATTGTTTTTCCGGACCACCTGGTAAAGACTTGTTTTGATCCCCACATTTCTGCCATCTGGAGAGCACCTTGCTATCAACTTGGCAACACATTCTTCAGTAAATTAATTCAAGCAGATGTCCTTTTTCCATAACTGTCATATTATCATGTGGAAGAAAACTAGTCTACACAACCCACTCAGAAGTTGACCCCGCAAACCGACACAGAGCATGTGGGATGAAGGAAAGCAGTGAAATTTCAGAAAAGTTCATAAAAGGAGAGCTGTAGACACAGTCTATTCAGGCAGGCCCTCTCTATGAAGTCCAAAAAGTTTGAGAAAAGGAACAGAACAGCGGCAACTGGTTTTGTTATCCCTCCCTACATGTTAAAGTCGCTAAAGGCAATGAGATCAATCAAGCGGAGATCTGAAAAAGAAAAGTGAGATAGAAGGAGGAAGGGAAGAGTCTAGAAAAATTCCTTCGTAAGGAAAGCCAATTAAGAAATGGTGCCATCAGAGCTTTGAAGAAAACCAAAAGATTGCTAAGCAGTGTTTAAGTGGAACCTGGTTTTGGGTAATGTGAGCTACTCTGCACAGCAAAAGGTGTGGTAAACAATAGAAACTACTGGATTATCTTGAATTTATTATTTTGAGATGGCCTCAACTCTACTTTTCAACTTCATTCCTCTCCTCTTTTTCATCTTCATTCCTCTCCTCCTTCTACTTCCCTTTTTGAGTCAATTGCCCTGCTTAAAGAATTGTGCCACCTTCATATAATCAAATATGCATTTTATTTACAAGTTCGGAAAAAGATCAATTTCACAAAGAAATGGGACAAAAAGACATTATTCTGTGTGATCATACCGTGAGAGAAAAGGAAGGGATGGCAAGAGACCAAATTTAAGAGAATATTCTCCAGGCTTTCCTTTTTTCACTCAGAATTTTCCTCCAAGTTCTCTACTGAATCTCCTTCTTACTGCTGGTCTCCTCTCATTGCTGTCGATGGGTTTCCTAGAGCTCAGTGAGAAGCTGCCAGTTGCTTCAGCTTTTTCCGATACTACTATAGGAGAGAAACAAAGAAACAGTTTCTTAAAAAACTGATTTAGGAATGTTTGGAGAGAAGATGTTTCCTCTTGGGACCTGAGAACATGTCCCTAATCCACGAGCAATGTCATTGGTCTTACAGAAAGCAATTCAGGAAGGAAGTGTGGGATGTAGAGAAGAGATAGAGACCTTTGTAATGGTTGCCTGATGGAAGCATGAGTTATCTCCTCAGGAAAATTGCATCAACTGTTTCCATTCTTGCTTTCTCTTAAGGCCATGTCACACTGCCCAACGGATGCAAAAAGGACACAACAGAAGAGAAAAATGTTAAAATTCGCGTTGTATCCGCGTTCAAGAAAGGGGCGAAAATTTGCATAATTGGAAGAAATAACACGGAGGGGGGAGGACGCCAGGGGCAGATGCAAACGGTAATGCGGAACGGAAGCCCAGCGATAGCGCATCTGCTTAGACTCGGGGGCTCAGCAAAGGCGACCGCGGAACGAAACAAACAGATGCAAGAACGGGATGCACAGCGATGAAGCGGATGCCACAGCGGAAGCCTAGTGGATGCACAGCGGAAGCAGAACGGATGACTGAAGTTAATTGCGAATGCGGGGTATGCATTTGCGCAAGCCCCGCGGATATACAGGGAAGCAGCCTCGCACGTGGCCTAGCATTTGGAGGAAGACCTGCTGCTGGATAACGCTCGAGTTCTTGCTCTGCATGCTGCCTGCAAGCCTTGCTGCCAGCCTGCCTCGCCAGCCTGCCTCCCAGCCTCTGGGCAGCCTCCCTCCCAGCCATCCTGGGCAGCCTCCCTGCCAGCCTTGCTGGCAGGCCTGCTTCCAGCTTCCCTTCCAGCCTTCGCTGGCAGCCTGCCTTCCAGCCTCCCAGCCAGCCAGTCTGTCTGCCAGCTTGGTGCCTGCCTTCCAGCGCCTCCCTTCCAGCCTTGCTCCAGCCTGCCTATCCACCCTCCCTGCCAGCCAGTCTTGTCTGCGCAGCCTTCTGCCTGCCTTCCTACCAGGCTTCCTAACAGGCTTCCTGCCAGCCTTCCTGCAGGGCTTCCTTGCACAGCCTTGTGTCCAGCCCTATCCTGCAGTCCTGCCTTCTAGCCTCCCTTCCGCGCTTGGGTCAGCGCTAGCTAGGCACATCCTGCAGAAGCCTTTTGCCACCAGCAACCCCCCACAACCATGAGAGGAAATGCCGAATAAGTCTCAGCACCTAGCCGCCATCTCTTGGCAAGAAAAGAGGGAAGACCACCCTCATCCGCCCTCATGTCCCTTCGACTCTAATCTTCTAGCTGGGCTCTGTTCTCTTGGTCCTGCTTGCTCACTCTTACTGTGTGCTTCTGGACTTCTGCTTTGTTAGGGCTGCTGCGCTGGCAGTGGTGCTCTGCTGCTCTGACTCTGCTGAAGCCTGCTCCTGGTCCTGCTCGTCCATGGTTGTCGCTCCTGTCTGGGTCACTCTGCCTTGTCTGGTCGACTGCTCATTGAAATCGGTCTTCCCGAACGCTCACTGTGGTGTCTTTGTTCTGCTGATCCTGCTAGTCGGACTACCTGGTCTTGCTGACACCTGCAGGGTCTTGACTACATGCAATGTGCTGCCAATAGGTCTTTGCCGGCTGTGATTATGATCCGACTTGGTTTATATTCCTGCTGGGATTATGCTGCTGCTGCTGCTAGCTGCTCCTGTATTGAGATGTCGCTGCTGGGGGGGGTGGGATGGAGTGCGTGAAATGGCTGCTGCTGCTGGGTGTGGCTGGGCCCTGCGTTGGAATGATGTGGGAGCTAGCTCCCTACAACCTGGCAAGACCCCTCTGAATGGGAGGCCGCTCTGGGTCCTGCGCGAAGAGGGAGGAAAGGAGGCCCCAAAACAGGGATATGGCGGGACAGCAAATACTAAAAGACGGCAGTCAAGGACAGCGAGACGATGAAGGTGCTGGAATGGCTGAGAGAGAACAATTTATCATGTGGCGCAGAGGAGCAACCAGCTGTACAGGAAAAGACACAGCAAAGGAAGCAGGCTGCGTTGGAGAGAGAAGGGCGGAGAGATGCGGTGGCTAGCACATCGGATATGGTGCTCCGCGACTGGTGGAGAAGACACATGCACACCTGGTACGGGAAAGCTGCACCTCTAAAAAATCTGGCCAGGCCACGGTTAAGCTGACGGACAGAGAGAACTATGTCATGGCCAAGTGCAGGCTTCCTGGAGGATGAGGTCTGCCGCAACCGAGGGAGCACCAGGAGCCCATCTGTCTACCCTCTCTCTCGCGGCAGCCTTGCTGCGACCCAGTCCTCTTCCAGCTGAGAGTCAGTCCCTGTCTCCAGCCAGGTTTCTGTGGAGCGTTTGCCACGGGGAGAACCCCGCGGGCAGGTGTGGAAAGCCGTGGGTGTAGAGCGATGAGGATCCCTGGTGCGGTGGAGAAAGGAGCCATCGAGTCACAACGCTGTCCAGAAGCCCATCTCCACCCACACCTCCGTCTCACAGTGAAGGCAGAGAGCCTGACGGCAGGAGGGGCAGAGCCACAATGTCCTGGTTGGAGATCAGGGACAACCATCCGCAAGCAGCATTAGGTCTCCTCTCTCAGCTTGGTCCCATCGAATCCTCCTCCTCCAACACGCAAGCCCTTCCTCATTATGTCAACCGACCCTATCAAGGAGATGGATGGATCCCCAGTACCAAGGTGGTGAAGGAGAGCGATCATCACGCTGCTTAACAACCCTCCAGACCAAGAGGAAACGTGCTCCCACGTCAGTCCAAGTCTGGCTCCTCCACCCCAGGTGATGTCCCTCCCATACCAAAGTGCTTCCCACAGCCCGCTCACCTACGCAGGCTACAGCCCTTCCAGCCCATGCACAGAGTCATCGGGGTGACAATCCGTTTGCCACGGTTCCATTGATCCACCTGATGCAACCATGACATAATGCCACCCACGACAGCGATGCCACTGGACCGCCAATGTGCACTGATGTCCCCATGCCAATCCTCACCCGCGTGCCATGCCAGGCAGCCCACTACACCTTGCTCCTTCCCACGTCCATACCAGCAAGCCCGGCCTCAGTACATCTAGTCCTCAGGTACTGGGGCTGAACACCCCATGGCATGGAAGGAATGGACCTCTTCAGCCTCAATACGGGGCTAGATGCCAGCTTCCGACATCTTCCTCCAACATCTGATCCGTCCCCTGTTGTCCTTCTCGGGCCAAGGCACTCCAACAACACCTCAGACACAGCAAAGCAGCAGCACCCACCTCACAGCACCTGCACCCTAAGACACTTAAGACTGGGCACACACCTCCGAGTGACCAAGAAGGAGTTGCCAGAGAGACTGGGCTCCTGGATATTTGTGGACTTTATTGGACACTTGACTTGGGGTCATGTTTATTTTTACAGCTTGTTATTAATAAAGTTTATCTTTGTTTTCACCACACTTGCTTCATTCAATTTTTTTCCTAAAAGTCTGGGTGGAAACTTTTAGAAATGGTTTTAGCCTTGCATGCCTTTGTGGGATGGGTTAAGATTAGCTGTGGATGGGCGGGATACCTGTGGGATGGGCAGGGATAACCTGTGGGATGGGGGGTTACCTGTGGAGGGTAATAAGGCTGTTGGATGGGAAGGGATACCTGTGGGATGGAGTTAAGGTCGCCTGTTGGATGGGAAGGGTATACCTGTGGGATGGGAAGGGATACTGTGGGTGGGTTAAGATAGGCTGTTGGGATGGGAAGGGGAATCCTTGTGGGATGGGAAAGGGATACCTGTGGGATGGGCAGGGATATCCCTGTGGGATGGCGTAAGATAGCTGTTTGGATGGGAAGGGATACCTGTGGGATGTTAACTGTGACGAAAGGGTAGAGAAGAACCTGTGGGATGCGAAGGATACCTGTGGGATGCGGTAAGAAGCTGTGGATGGGAAGGGATATCCTGTGGGATGGGAAAGGCGATACCTGTGGGATGGGTTAAGATAAGCTGTTGGATGGGAAGGGAAATACCTGTGGGATGGGAGGGATATCTTTGGGATTAGTTAAGTAATAGCTGTTGGATGGATAGGGATACCTTGTGGGATGGGAAGGGATACCCTGTTTGGGATGGGTTAGGTATACCTGTTGGCATGCGGTAGAGCTGTGGGATAGATAACCTCCAGTGCAAGAATAGTGGGGACTGGTATGGTCGCACCCTCGCCAAAGTGGCCACCCTATGGGCTCTTTCATTATCAATTACAATGTAAGCATTGATCCCACACATGTCAAGCATAAAACACAAACTCTTTTTAAACATCCCTGTTCATTGCAGGCAGCAGCCAACATACATGGGCCAATTCTCATCAGCTGTTGATTGAGAACAGGCTGAAGGAACCATCCATTAAGCATCTACCATCTCTGTCTTTGCCAACTCCACCCTGCTCCAGCTGGGGAGCTTGCCACCATGTTTTCAGGGAGAGTTTGCGCTGCTTCTTTCCCTTCTAGTGTGAGGCTCTGTTGGCCCTTAGCACAGTCGCTCAGTGGTCTATCAGGTTTTGCCCTTGCCTCCTATTCCCTCAGGCCCCATGGTCCCCATTGCCTTGTTGCGAGGTCCACGAGCCTATTCTGGCAAGGCTGGGGCCCTGTAGCGGGTGCGCATAGAAGATTGTGGCAGGATTTGCAGCAAGCTTCGCACGAATCCTCCCTGCACCTGTGGGCGATGCTGCATAGGTGTTGAGAGAAGGTTACCTGGAACCTGTTGGCCAAGATGCGCAAAGGCGTTTCTGCCACCAACCCGTCTGTGCCCTGGACAGCTGTAGTTGAGGATCCTTCTTTACGGGTGAGGTATTTTGGAGGTGTAGGGCCTTCATAAGGTAGGTTGTGAGGGAGAAGGCGTTTCATCCCGCTACGATGAAGTAGGGCACATCTTGCGGTGTTGTTTGGCCAGGCGTGTGGTCTGGACTGGGAAGCCCACGATGAGTTGCTTTCCAGCCCCTCCTTGAAGGGTGACTGGCATTGTATACCTGGGGCATCTGAAGATTGAGCCGTTGCCTGAATGCATCGATGGTACATGAAACTTGGTGTCAGCATCGGACCATGGCGAAAGAGGATGATGCTGAAAGAAGCCCCTTGAGTTGTGATAAGTGGACCCCGACTTGGCGAGGGGGTGGACATGGCGTTTGCAGGGCCACGTGCTTGCCATCTTATGGCTCCCAAGGCTGTGGGGGAGTTCCACTTC
The DNA here is from genome assembly GCA_004320025.1 of Laticauda laticaudata. Classification (NCBI taxonomy): domain Eukaryota; kingdom Metazoa; phylum Chordata; class Lepidosauria; order Squamata; family Elapidae; genus Laticauda; species Laticauda laticaudata. The sequence continues at coordinate 20,897 of BHFT01027733.1, forward strand.
TGGATACCACTGCTCTGCACTTTCTTCCAGCCTTGTTCAGTGAGGGGCACTGCGAGGAGCTCTCCTTGTATTCTTACGATGATGGCCTGCACCACTTCTCTGACAACAAGCTGATCGTGACTGGGTGACACCCTCCAGCCGTGCTGCATGCTCCTGTAGGTTGCGTCCCTAGAGGCCATGGTGGCGCAAGAGTGAGTGTCACCTGAGCCCAGGTTCCAGGCTGGGCGGGAAGTTGTGTTTGTCTTTGGTCAACCTGCGGTGTCAGGCGCTGGCCCAACAAGTTTATCAAACAATGGACGTGGAGGCATCCTCATGAAGTTCTGGGAACGCCCGAGTGGTCTTCACTGCCTGAAGCTCACCATCAGCTTGTCGTAAAGTACGTACTGTGTCCTTCTGGCGATACCATCTTTGGAGCCAGACTTTTTTGGGTGGCCTCCTGTTCTTTCCGTAGTACTGCTTCACAGAGACTGTAGATGGTTTCGGCAGTGTTGCCCAGAAGGATGTTGGCTGCCGAGAAGGATTTTTTGTCGCAATCCTCAGTGGACATGAATGGGCTGTGTAGGAGGAAGAGTCCAGTATGAAGGCTGCCAGAGGTCTGCACAGCTGGGCTGGTGTGTCTGAAAGTGAGATGCAGATGAGTTTTGCTCCCTCCTTTTTATAGGCAGTAATAGGTTGTCCCTTTGCACCTCTAGGCATTCCTCTAGGGCATTCCTCTAGGCTATCCTGTAGCCATTCCTATATCCGAGATAGGTCCCCCTCTGCGAACGTTTTTTTCCGTTTTAAAACGCTTTGTTTCCAATCTGGATCCATTAGGCATCCGTTCTGCTTCCGTTCATGTCGCGTTCCGCTTCTCGCCTAGCGTCCGGATGTCGGATGACGTTGCACGGCATGCCGCAGCGGATGCCTAGCGGGATATAAGCGGATGCGTAAACGGAGGCAGAACGCGATTGCTAGCCACAGCATGTGTAGCGGAATGCAGAATGGACGAATTGGATTACTTTTTCCGCGCAAAAGTTTTGGGCAGCCCAAATAACTTTGTGGAAGTGCGATGAAACGTCCAATAAATGGATGGCTGGCATGGATTAGAGAGGAAGGCAAAAACGGAGGCAGTGAGTAGCATAGCATTTTCCAACGGATGGCAGGTTTTTTGTCCATTTTACATCCTCTTTGCATCCGTTGGTGCAGTGTGACATGGCCTTTAGCTCTCTCCATATTGGGCCCTTGGTCTTCTCCTGGGGGTTTTGGATATAAGAGAGCAATCACCCAACACAGAACACATTACATTAGGGCCATAATTGCCTTAATGATTTCATTGGTTTGTCAAAAAGGTATACAGGATTCCTCTTCTCTGAAATGATACTCATAGATCTCAGGACAGAAGGCACAGGATGTTCTGACATCATCTCAAGAGACCTCAAGGCTCATGACTCAGTGAACTGGGGGCTTCTGTCTATGTGAGAGCTTACTTTGGAAATGACAAAGCAATTTGAGTAAGAAATGTGCAAACCACTTTGTCCTAGTGGTTAAGGCATCCATTTGGGAACCAGGAGATTGTGAATTCTGGTTCAGCCTTAGGCCTGAAAGGCAGCTGGGTGACCTTGGGCTGGTGCCTCTCCTTGTACCCAACCCATTGCATAGAGTGTTGTGGGGAAAATAGGAGAAAGAAGGGCTTGTTAGCAACCTTAACTTATTTATAAAAATAATAAAGGCAAGATAAAAATGAATGAACGAACAAACAAACAAACAAATGAATACATACATACATACATACAAAAATTTAGCAAGAGTTGAGCAAAATACCTTCTATTTTGTACTCAGGGCAGGATGGGCTATCCAAGTGCAATGCCTTCTGAGATAATCTATGTCCTAGTCTCTGTTGAGGCTCTACTGATGCAAAGAGCAAAGAGACAAGAGAAACATCCATCTCCCCAACTTGACCCAGAGGTGTCTCCATTCCTAAATATTTGTGCCAACTTTTCTTAGCTCTGCCTCCTAGAGGATTTTTGTGGGTGCTGCCACTCTTGAAATTATCTTGTCATTACTGCTCTTGTTTTTCAAACTTTTTTTTTTAAGTTAGCATATTTTATAGACCATAGTTATTGACTCTCCTCTAGGAGAGAAACTTGAAAACCAGAGCCAATCCACTGCAGAAGTGATATTCAGCAGGTTCTAACTAGTTCTGGAGAACCAATAGTGGAAATGTTGAGTAGTTAAGAGAACCAGCAAATACCACCTCTGACTGGACCCGCCCCCATCTATTCCCCGCTTCCCGAGTCCCAGCTGATAGGCCGAGTCTTCTTTTGTTACCCTGCACAGGAGAACAGAGCTGGAAAGCAGGTTAGTTGGGTGGGGAGGGAATGGGATTTTGCAGTATCCTTCCCCTGCCACGCCCACCAAGCCACGCCCACCAAGCCACGCCCACCAAGCCACGCCCACCAAGCTACGCCCACAGTACCGGTAGTAAAAAATTTTGAATCCCACCACTGATCCACTGGCCAAATAGGTCCATTGACTCCATCCAAACACCATCATTAAAGAACTTCAAAAGTGTACATGAGAAGACCTTAAGTGGCAAGATATTAGCATATGCTGATGTACAGATATGATAACCAGCAGTCAAAAGAGAAACATAATGCTTTTTCCAATTATGTGGAAGAGCAGGAACAGATGATCTCCTAGGGGTTTGACCACATATTGTCTGATTGCTGAATGTCAGTGGGGCGTTTACCCTATTAATTATTCTTCTTTTCAAAAATTTAAATAAGGCTTGGATAATGCCATAGAGTACGCACATATTCAATCTAGGAAATATAGCCCAATGAAAATATCATTCTGACTAAGTGCGTATTTGTTTTATGTTTTATAGCTGAAATTCTTCTTCCCTTACAGCAGCTCTTTTCAGTTTGGGCGACCTCCAGATCTGCCAACTTCTTTGAATCCCAGAATTGCTCAGTGTCCTTTTAAATTTATGTCTGTTCCAGTTTAAACCTTTTGCCTGGCACAAGAGAATAATATATATCCATCCATTTTTCCTGAATTAGGACTATCAAAAAAATCTGATTATGGTGGCACTACAAGGTACTGGGTGTTTGCAAATCCATTTTGCTGTGTGAAAGGAAGGACAGCACATCACACAATCTAATAAGGTCTGGTTTAGGTCAGAATATTAAATCTAACTATACAACTATAGATCAAAACAGCCAAGAATTCCCCATTAGATACAGTACATTTACAACTTTCCTTCTTTCTTTGGGGAAAAAAATGTGTAGGGCTTGAGTTGGTGATCAAGATAGAATTATATCATACAAGACTGTACTAAGTTTGCTCTAGAGAAATATTGCATTACAAAGTAGGTCTCTTGATGCCAGAGGCATTTCCACATATAAAAACAGTTATAAAATCAGATTAATAGGTTTATGCTATGATCTCAGAGTTTTGCTGCTGGATTATCTCAAGCTGGTTTTAAGAACTATAGGTCTGATCACAAAAACATCAAAGTTGGTAACAGCAGCCTTATCTGGCTCTCTTAGAAGACTGGAGCAACAGACTCCGTTGAAATTTCAAGGCATATGATAATGAGGGTAGCCTTTCCTATTTCAGCAGGGAAAGATAAATTTCAAAGGCAGGAACAGGAGAAGCTGCATCTTCCATTGCCCCCTCCTAGGGATATTCAATTATACGACCACTCATTTAACAATCATTCAAAGTTATGACAGACTTTTTAAAAAGCCATCCTCAAAGTTATGAATACTGCTATCCCCCCTATGGTCAAATGATCACGTTTTAGGGGCTTGGCAACCAGCCTGCATTCATGACCTGTGTCAGTGTCCTGCAGACACCTGAAAAAAATTTTGCTTTTTTTTTTTTTTGCTTGTGTCTGTTTTGTTTNAAAAAATTTTGCTTTTTTTTTTTTTTGCTTGTGTCTGTTTTGTTTGTTTGGTTTGCCAATTTGTGACAAAAAACCCTGCCCATTTGGAAACATGGATTCGCAGAGCAACTACATGATTCATTTAACAACCATGTGATTTGACCAACAATCATGGCGACTGACTTTATGTCTATTGTAAAAATGGTTGTAAAATCAAGTCTGATCCTATGGCACCTCAACTTACCACTGCAACAACTTCCAGCCAAACTTCCAGCCCAAGGGTGGTTATCAGTGAAGAACTATGTGTACATTCAATCTGGGTTAGTTCCATATATAAACAATCCTGTCAGAGATCATGACCTCAAATTTCTCATCATCACAGGGTCCCTGCAAGTCACATGATTGCCATTTGTGACCTTCTACAAGCAAAATTGATGGGGAATCTGTTTCAAGATGGAAAAATAAGAGCAACATAAAATAGGATTATGAGAACAGTTCCACTGGATCAGGCCACGGTCATCTTAATCTAACAGTTTGACCTCTGATTTGCTTTGTTATCAATCTGTTAATCTTTAGGAGTGGCAGAAATTATGCCCATCTTGTTATCCTAAGCTGAAATTTGGATATATTTGGAATGTAATTAATTTGGATATATTTTGAGTAAACTTGTGATGTAAAAAATGTAAATTTTTCTTTCTAATTATATTGGGTTAGAGTTACAGTTTAAATGTACTGTATTTTTCAGACTATAAGATGCTCTGAACTATAAGACACACCTAGCTTTTGGGGAGGAAAACAAGGAGAAAAAAATCTACCTCTGCCTCCTAGCAATTTGCCTCCTTGCAGCAAACAGTAAACAGCTTGGTCAGTTTCAGCATAGCCTGATTTAGCATGAGTAGCTGATTGTGGGTTGGATCTGCCTCCCGGAATACCGACAATCAGCTGTTCCAGTCTGCAGAGATCTCCTATTGCCACCTCCATGGACCCCATTTTCAGCCTCCACATGCCCCATTTTTGGCCTCCACACATTCCATGGGACACATGGAGGCCAAAAATGGGGTGCGCAGAGGCAGCAATAGGTGATGGCAAACCCTGAAGACTAGAACAGCTGATTGGCAGTATTCCAGGAGGCAGATCTAACCGACAATCAGCTGCTCATGCTAAATCATGCTGTGCTGAAGCTGACCAGGTTGCTGTTTGCTGCAAGGAGGCAAATTGCTGAGAGGCAGAGGCCGAAGGGTGCGGGCCAGTGGGTGGGTGGGGCTTCAGCAACATTCGCTGTATAAGATGCACAGACATTTCCAGCCACTTTGGGGGCGGTGCATTTTATACACAGAAAAATACATATAAAAATGGAAAAATGTCTTATGCAATGGATTGGAATAAACGATTTAGTATATTTTTTATGAAAATGTGTACAAATTTTGCCTTTTTAATAGGATAATTACATGTAGACAAACATCTCTCTTGTTAAGAGTTGAATATTTCAAACTGTATAACACCAATTAATTGTGACATTACCAGATGTTTAAAATACCTGAGCCAATGAGGAAGAATAAATGTTGTGAAAATGAATATAATTTCTTGACTGGTATAAGTCTCAAGAGAGAGATCTTTGTTGAGTCACCTCAGATACTTTAAGCAGCTGATGTTAACAATTTAATGCTTATGAAATGGAAAGATTCCAAGGTGTTCTCTTTCAAAGTTATGAATTTTATATAAGTACTGGGGGCTGAGGAAGGATTGGGCTGATTTTTCATTTAATCATTGGACATGTTTGTTAATCTCTGTTTTAAGGAACACAAAGGGTATTGAATATATACCATTCTGAGTCCAATTAGAAAGCTATTGTTTGGCACTTTTGAAATCTTGTCAAGTACTTAGTTCCAAACATAGTAAAAATTATCTTGTACTTCCAGCTCTGAAGGCAATGAGACATATTTGGACAACAGTGGTAAGAAATTAAAATATGATTCTTCTTCTCATGAGAAATTGTCTCTTTGAAATAATCCCTCTTTAAGAATGATGACTCAAATTTTCAGAGATGTATTGTATGGTCTAAAAGTAAATTTGTTCCCTTGAGCAACTAAATTGTTCATGTTACTTTCAAAACTTCCAAAAGGTTACAGAAAGTCTATAAATTGCCAAAAAACAAGTCAATAGAAATATATTCAGACAAAACATTTGTTGTGTTGTTGGTGTGGACATGCTGAACTGGCATTTTCAGTAGCACTATATTTTAGAATAAGTTAGACAAAATTTTCTTTTTACAAAATAAGCCAACAATTTAATAACAAATAAATAACATTATTATTTAATAACATAATTATTTTATCAATGATAAATATCAATTTTAATAAATTTATTAATTTATATTGCTCATTCATGTTTGTTATGTTATATGCTAAATAAATGAATTTAAAACTTTACTAAACTATATATGAATGGACAGTTATATAAAACCTGGAATAGAGATTTGAAATTTCTTACATTACATAATCAGCGGTCTCCCATTTTTTTAAATGTTAAAAATATTTTTATGAACTTAAAATGAACAATTCATTCAAAAACCATTTTGATTTTTTTGCATTACTCGGTGGATGTTTAAAAAGAGTTTTGTCAGCTGACTACTTATGCCAGAAATGTAGTGTCTTTGAAGATAATGTCAGTATTCGCAGTTGTATGCAAAAGAACAAAAACCGACACAATCTGAACATAATACAGAATTAAAGCCCCTGTCACACAGCACCAATGGATGGAAAGAGGATATAAAACGGAGAGAAACACTTGCCATCCGTGGGTTAACGCGATGCATCCGTTCTGTACTCACTGTGTCCGTTTTCCACACTCTCTATCTGTCCAGCATCCGTCTACTGACATTTCATCCGTTCAAAAGGTTTTGAGCTTGCACAAAACTTTTTGAGCGGAAAATGTATCCAACGCGTCCATTCTGCATCCGCAATGCATATGGGGAACATCCGT
>BHFT01027734.1:0-12770 GCA_004320025.1 Laticauda laticaudata
TTCACAGAAGTGTGATTGACTTGGAGTTACATTGTGTTGTTTAAGTGTTCCCTTTATTTTTTTGAGCAGTATATATTCCTTGCAGACAGCTGGTCATTTGCATCCTTTTATAGGGTCATTGAGGCCATTTGGAGGTTTATCTGTGTCTCAGGGTCACCTGAGTTGTGCTCCTGGTTCCTGTAGTGTACAATTTTTTCCTCTGGAAATCCATTCCTATTCCCACATCATTCAAGGGTGTTCATCCCAAATTGTATAGCTAAAAGTCAGTAGAGATTCTCAGTCAGGAGGATCTCTTTCTAGTTCCTTTTATGGATTTCCCCAAAGCATCACTCTTATTTCATGCAGTTGAGATAAGTTTACTGACCAACCTCAGATGTACTTCCTCCTTACATGATATACCTTTCTCAAAGGAGCATACACAGTACATCTGAAAACTAATCTTATCTTCAACCCATACTTCCAAATCACTTTATGCAGTTAGTTCCTCCTATTTTGCTCTTCTCTGTAGATATTGTAGGAGAGTTGTGTAAATTTATGGTCACCAAAAATCCCAGAGGAGTTTGGTAGCACTTTTCAGGCTACCAAATATTATTAAAAGGCATACGTTTTTGTTAAACCTCAACTATTTAGAATTAGAATTAGAAGAACTTTATTGTCATTGTACAAGTACAACGAAACTGTGGATTCACCCCAGCAACTGTTTGCAATACAATAAAACCAAAGCAAATTTCCGGAGGTTTATGGAGTGGACAAATGAGCTGGAGTTCATGAAAGCTTTTTAATCAATATATGTTTTTTAACTATGCCTTTTAATAAAATGTGGTAGTCTCAAAATGGTACCTCTTCTTTTATGGGCAAGAATTCCTCTCAGAGGTCTGTACTGGTATTTCTCTAGGACATTAATTTCTTACTGCCAAATATTAGTCACCACAAAAGCACTTATATATTTTTACTATTAATTTTATCCAGGAGCTTCCATTAAATCCATGGCTTCTGTTCTATGGACCTAGGAGCTTCTTCCAGCAGTTCACTAGTTAACAGGGTAACTAAAGGGGAGTCTTCCCAGCTGGCTTTTGAATCACAACTCAGTTTATCTGGAGGAGGAAAATGTGCAGCTGTGGAATTCTTTATCACTGGATGTTTTGCATCTGTTTTGTGTAATCCAAGCAGCAATTTGGATTTAAGTCACATGCTTGTGTCTACTCAAGCTTAGTAATAATTTTGACAAGAATTCTATTAAATTAAGCATAGTGGAGCCTGGAAAGTGTTGCTCTGGTTTCTGTTGTTTTTATTCTGTGTGTTTTCTTGACTTGGCTTCTAGAGTAGCTTTCCTTCATCTGGTGTCCTGCAAAAATGTTGCAGTAGAATAGATGATCTCTCAGATTTTGTTAAGTAGCCTGTCCATGCCTGGGTTCAGAAGGCTTAATGATAATACTGACTCAAGACTGACTCAGCCTTCCATCCTTCCGAGGTCAGTAAAATGAAGACCCAGATTGTTGGGGTGGGGCAAGATGCTGACTCTGTAAACTACTCAAAGAGGGCTGTAAAGAATTATGAAGCGGTATATAAGTGTAAATGTTTGTTGCTCTTAAATATTGCAATCCATTGTATGTGGAACTCAGTGGTGGGATTCAAATTTTGTAACCACCGGTTCTGTGGGTGTGGCTTGGTGTGCATGCACACATGCAGAGGGTTTCTACTTACCATCTTCTACAATCCTGTACTCTCCCTGTGTGATCAACAACTGACGTGCAGCAATCCTCTGTGCTGTGTGAAGCAGCTGAGCTTCAAAACCAGGCAGTATAGAGCCAGGGTGGGGGGACGAGGAACCAGTTCACCCACAGATGATCCTCGGAGCTACCTGTTCAACCAAACTGGGCCAAACCGATAGAATACCACCCCTGGTGGAACTGCCTTTGAAGACCAGTGGAACTTCAATTTGTTGTAAGTTAAGGACTAGCTGAATAGGAATGGTGGAGTTGTGGTTTGCCGGCAGCTGATGAAGAGGTATTGGACAGCGAGGATGAAAGGGAACCAGTCAGGGAGTCTGGAGAGGACTTGGACGAGGATCCTGCATCCGATGCAGAGATGGGGCCAGGATCATCTGGGAATGGGGTGCTGCCTCTGGAGCCTCGGGAGTCTGCACCAGCAAGTCAGAGGAACAAGGGGAGCCTGTTCCCAGTGCACATGTGTATAGAGCTGCAAGAAGGCAAGGGCAGCTGAAGCAGAAGGGGCGACTCAGGAGTAGGGCTGGGAGGTGATTGCCCCTCCCATAAGGGATAAAAATCAGTCCTCAGTGATGAAGCTCTGTATTCTGGCCGGTTTTTTCTCGGTATTTGGGTCGGTTTATGTTAGCCTGATTTGGACTTCTGTTTCTTGGCAGCATTTGACAGCACTGAAAAGCTTGCTCTTATCTGGAGGAACTGTGTATAATGAGTTTTGGCTGGGAATTCAAGTAATTCCCAGCATTACATTAAAAAAAGGTTTTACTTTTAAATTCAGTTTGTGTTTTATTAAGTTTGATGAAACCTGGGTCAGAACAGGTGGAGTGGAATTATGCAAGAAGGCAGGTGCACTTTCTTTGGAAAAGATGCAGCTACTTTTAAGAGTTGCAAGTACATATTTGTTCACATGCTCCAAAGCATTTTTTTGGAGTTGAATCCAAAATGCTGTGCAACACTATTCTCTAGGCATTTGATTAAATTCTATAGGATCAAAAGTGAGCTTTTGCTTTGAACCCAGTTTTTAAAAAGCTGTTTACCTGCAGGCTTCAATCACTCCCATATGCTGTACAGTAGTCCCTTCTCTTTTTCTGCTCTTAATATATCACAGTTTGCACCTTTTCCCCCATGATATGTGTTTCCCATAGGCTAACCTAACACAACCTTGAGCCTAGCCATATAAATGACAGATTGACTTCATAAATAGGTATCATAGATAAGTAGCCACATAATATTAGCTGTCCTGGTCAGGGAGAAAGCAAATAAGAACCCCAGAGACAGTGATATTGAAGTTATGGGCCATTAATGTTATATATTGTTCACAGACACAATCATTTTTTTTAAGGAAGGAACATGGATATGTTGCCAACAACCCAAGAACATCAGCAATAGGGCCAAGGGGATTATAAGGTCATCTATTCTAACAACCGTAGGACACCAAAGGTAAGTCTTCTTTACACTTCTTTACACTTTACACTGTATAAATTCCTGGCAACAATATAAAATTGTATGTCAATACTTTCTTTTATTAGTTTTCACCCAATTTCCCAGTCTAGCTTAAAACTCTGAGATTTCCTAATGGTTACTATCCATAAACTAACCAAGTCTGCTTAGAATTTTCAGATCATCTGTCTGGGCTCTCTTAAATTCTACAAACACTTTAGAAAATTTATTGCCAAATTTCCAGTCCCATGTTTTCCAATGTAATATTTGATATCTGGATAGTTTATCGCTTATCTATCTCAGACCAGAAACAGGTCAGAGTCAAACAGTTCAAGCATGGTTTTATACCATATGCAGATTTATTGAATCCAACTTTTTCAGACTATGAGTGTAAGTCCCATCTTAACCGTAAAAACCAGCTGGATGACTTTGGGCCAGTCATTCTCTCTCTCAGTTCAATTCACCTCACAGAGTTGTTGTGGGGAAAATAGGAGGAAGGTATATTGGATATGTTTGCTGCCTGGAGTTATTTGTAAAAAATAAAATAAAGGTAGGATACAAGTAAATTAAACAAATAAATAACGTCTGACTTGAAACAGAGTTTTCTGGCCAATATCATGCATATAAAGATCTTCTATCCCTGCTGAATAATTTTCAACCCATATCTCCAACACATTAATCAGATGGTTAATGGAGTCTTGTTTTATTCCCAGTGGTGGGATTCAAATAATTTAACAACTGGTTCCCTGCCCTAATGATTTCTTCTAACAACTAGTTCACCAGACTGCTCAGAAAGTTAACAACCGGTTCTCCTGAAGTGGTGCGAATCCCACCACTCTTATTCCCCATTTGAAAATATTTTGGTTAGGTTTGTAAGGAAATCCCTTTCTGTAGGAATAAAGCAGGAATAGCTGGGGGGCAGAAATAAGTGTGTCATCAGTTTCGAGTCCTCGCATTGTAAGATTCAAATCCAACCACTTGAGAATTTCCTTGGCCCTTTTTTGGAGCCAATTTTGTGTTAAACTTTAGTTGATCAGATTCTTCTGTATAAGGTTGAATAAATCTTATGTGCTGAACCCTTATGAATGGTCCTGATTCTTTGTAGTGACATTTTCTTTCTCATTCAGAATCCTAATTTGGGCTTTGAAGAAAATGATTGAAGATGGCTTTCTTGAATTAATTAGATTTTTATCTCCTTGGTGGCTCATTTTATTCTTAGTAAAGCAAAAGGTGAAGCTGCTAGTTGACCTTGCAAGTGAGCATGAAGATGTCAAAAGAGATTTATGCACTTAAACCAAGCACTAATCAAATAGTTAATCTTCATTTCAGCCATGGAGGTTTGACAGAAATCACAACATAGCCATCCCTCGGTTCTTCTATCCCATTTTTCTTCATTCAAATCCATCAATTGGACTAAGATAAAGTATCTGATAAGATAAGGTATCTGATAAGCCTTGCATAAATATCAGCTTGCATAAATATTTCTCATCTGAATGAACCATCCTCAAGCTCTTAGACTTTTTATGTGTTTGTTTTTCCTCTCGAAAAACATGGAGTAGATATCAATTTGAGCATTATTCAGATTTCAGTGGGATTTGCTGGATTTTTTTTTTCAATTTATGGGCCATTTTTTTAGAATTGCTGTTTGAGAGATTCATAGGAAAACATAGTTTAACAGTTATGAAGATATGAGTTATGCTCAACAGTTGGACCTAAATTAGATAGAATTAGATGCTCTCCATGAAGCTCTTTGGAGCTCAGCCTACCTTTTAGAATTGTTGTGAGATAGCATGGATATCAGAACTAGGTATTGTTTTGAAACAAGTCTCCCCAAGATGTGTTCATGTGTGGGGAAGTATGCATATAAACTGGTCTGCTCCATTTTAAAGCAGCTGGGTCTTTTCTCACAACTGCATGGATACCTTCTCTAGGGTTTCAGAGCAGGCCAATAAACTTTTTGGAAATTTGCAGCTTGGCACAACCATAATTGATAGTGTCCCTGTGCTATCTTGAACAAAGTTGATACCTTTCAATCAGCTTACTTAGATGATGACCAAGAATCCAACTCTGATCATTCTTTCTTTGTGTTGTGCTTCCCCAAATATGTGATTTTATAGGGATTGTGAAACTTAAGAGGGTAGAAAGAACATTCTGAGAAGATTCCATTCCTGATGTTAGAGAAGAAAGAGTGAAGCAATACCATCCATAAATGGGATAGAACATTAAGGAATAATAACTGATATAAGAGAATATTTGTAGCTCAAGGTTGAACAGTAGGGTCCTCGGTGTTCTTTAAGCTTGGTGGTTTTCTTGCAGATATTTCATTGCCAAACTAGGTAACATCATCAGTGGTAATGTAAGCATCCTTGGTAATGAAACCTCTACAAGAAAATCACCAAGCTCAGAGAGGGCACCACAATAATAACTTATTATAATAACTGTGCATTATAACTGTTTTAATTGTATGGGCACCATCTAGCATAAGTTAGTTATGCACAGTCCAGAACAGTTAAAGAAGGCATCCATTTTCTTTTTGTTATTCTAATTTCATTCCAAGTATCTGTGTGGACAGTAAGCTATTGTAACTTCTGTACCAATTTTTGCCAACTCCACACAAAAGACCTTGGTAGAATATGGGCATCCATGGGTGTGTGTGTGCTAAAATTAGCAATTGCAATAGCACTCAGATTTATATACTGCTTCATAGTATTTTACAGCCCCCTCTAAGAAGTTTCGGGAATCAGCATATTGACCCCAACAATCTGGGTCCTCATTTTACCAACCTTGGAAAGATAAAAAGCTATGTCAACCTTGATCTGGTCAGAATTGAACTCCTGGCAAAGTGCAGTGTTAACCTGCAATACTGCATTCTAACCACTAAGCCACCATGGCTCAAAATTACAATATTGCATACTTATACATAAGCGGAAGAAGTGAAACTGATCGATTCTAAAACAAAGTGAAGCTTTTCAACCACTTTATTGTGTTTCATTCATTTCATCAGATATTTGGGTCCTATCTCTGAGAAGACTCCCCTCGCTTTCAGCCAACTTAATTTTTATTTTCAGGAGACTAGATAACCTGAAACCTACATAAAATCCCAACCAATGGTAGAATCAGTCCAAATGTTGATCATGTTCAGTTAGATAGAACTATTTGAATCCTCTTGGCTGTCTAAGAAAACATTATTTTATTGCTATTGTTGTTTTGAGAATCTGGAAAAATCAAGGCAGGAGAGAAATATTTTGGGCTATGGTCTCAAATAAGAATGACAAACATGATTAATCTGGTTCCTGCTACATGACCACAAATGACTGCTTTCCCCCCATCTTTTAGCAATATTATTTTAAGCAATAAATTTGTTTGTTTTTTGTCCACCAAGATAACAGTTGAATGTTTTGTCTGCACAAATCTAGCTTTCATAAGCTGCTGGAAAATTTAAAGCTGATTTCTGATTCTAGGAATGCCAGTTCAACAAGAGTCATAATTTATAATATTTTCAATGGGACATTCTGGAGACCAGGATTTATTGCCATAAAAATTCTCCCCAAAACTGAGGATTAAAGCAAATTTTGCATCAGTTGTTTGGACTTGAATGGAGAGGAAGTTGCAAAATCCTTTTAAGTAAATTGTTCCTACAGTTTAATATTTGATTTCCTCAAGTCAAATATGCAAAGCAAGCATTTGAATTCAATGAATATTAGGACCACTTTTTTATGAATGTCCCAAAGCTCCAAGCTCTTTTAACTTTAGGAGTTCAACATCTTTCTCAACATTTATTTATTTTATTAAAGTTCACCTATCTTTCTCAACATTTATTTGAAGATTCCCGAAAAGAGGGAAATTTGCTATTTTCAGACATTTACAGAGTGATGTTAGGCATGCTTATTCAGATTAATGACTCATTGAATTTAATGTGAACATCAGGTAAATGTTTCCCTCTACAGGTGACCTTTGTAGAAGAAAGTAAACAAAGGGGCATAGAACTGAACCATGGGAAAATAAAACAGATGGATCAACCATCTTATATAAATGGCAAATGTACCTTTTGGGTACATATGCTATTACAGATATCTGAAGTATTATAGCATATTTTCTTTCAAGTCTAGATCTCGAGTGCCTGGGATCAGGCTTAATGTGGATACAGAGGTATGGTAAATGTGGAAATATATGTGGAATATATACATATATATAGAATAGAATAACAGAGTTGGAAGGGACCTTGGATTTCTTTTATCCAATCCCTTGCTCAGGCAGGAGGAAATCCTATATAATTTCTTCAAAATTCCTGTGGAAGTTGCATGTATTTCTTAGAATGGGACAGAGAGAGGTCCTATGTGCTTCACAGGTTATTCTGTCATGCAGTTAGGAAAAAAATATTCGGACAGATCATGAATGGATATTCTAATAAAGAGGTTAGTTGATGCAACATCTAATTATTTTACATTTGTCCATTTCCAATAAGAAAAAAAATAAAAATATGTATATTGGTCAAACACCCCTAAAATGCCTAGGTTGTCATTTTTCTTTCATTGTATTGCTGGAATGACAGTAATATTATTTGTGATTTTTACATTGTGCTGTTCCTGTAGAGGTTCACTGTTTTTTCTTTGATTTTCCAAGTTATGTCAGATCATCTTACTCAGGGCAGTGGTGGGATTCTATTTTTTTACTACCAGTTCTGTAGATGTGGCTTGGTGGGTGTGGCAGGGGAAGGATACCATAAAATCTCCAGTCAGAGGTGGTATTTGCTGGTTCTCTGAACTACTCAAAATTTCTGCTACCGGTTCTTCACAACAGGTCGGAACCTGCTGAATATCATCTCTGACTTAGCGGTGTCAAACTCAAGGCCTGGGGGCCAGATTCTGCCCGCAAGGTGCTTAGATCTGGCCCATAGTGCTGCCCGAAAGACAGAGAAGGAGTGTCCCACACTGCCTCTGCCAGCGAAAATGTTTTTGCTGGTAGAGGGTTGCAGGAGGCCATCACGGTTGAAAACAGAGCTCGCGAGCCCTCCAGAGCTCCATTTTCACTGACAAAGGGTTGCAGGAAACTGTCACAGCCGAAAATGGAGCTTGGGAGCCCATTTTCATTGGCAATGCGCTCAGGCAACCACAGCCATCCCCATACAAGTGAAGTTAAGCTGGCCATGCCCCCCGGCCACACCCACCGTGCCTCCCCAAGGTCAAACACTACCCTGATGTGGCCCTCAGTGAAATCAAGTTTGACATTCCTGATCTTACTTGTTACAACCTGTTTACAGTAATAAAATTCATTCTAATTCTTACTGAGGTTAAATGTCTCGAGTCTCTTTCCATATTTTGTACTATTTAGGATTAAATAACTCCTTAACTTACTTAACTTAACTTAACTTAACTTAACTTAACTTAACTTAACTTAACTTAACTTAACTTAACTTAACTTAACTTAACTTAAATAACTGGCATGAGAAATAGAGTTGTCTGGATGACTGAATTAAGTACAGATTGATAATGGATCATCAGTCACTTTTTCAGCACTGTCATAACTTTGAGCTACCATTAAATGAATAGTCCTAAATTGAAGACCACCGGTACTGAAGGAAAAAAGGTAAGTATATTGCCTTGAAATCCTGGGGAAAATCTAGCAACCAACCAGCAACATACTTTTTCCTTGTTCTTATGAAATCTGAATTCAGAAGGGAATTCACCCAGATAGATATACAGGGAGAGTTTAGAAAAATGAAACAATGAGAAAAGAACCATACCACCATTAGCAAGTTTGCCAATCCCAGCAATAATATATACATACCACCAGGAGACATTTAAAATCATGACGCAAGAACTTTCAGAATATGACAACAAGTAAAGGTAAAGGTTCCCCTCGCACATACATGTTAGTTGTTTCCAGCTCTAGGGGGTAGTGCTCATCTCTGTTACAAAGCCAAAGAGCCAGCACTGTCCCAAGACATCTCCATGATCTTGTAGCCGGCATGACTAAACATTGAAGGCTCACAGAACACTGTTACCTTCCCACCAAAGGGGTCCCTCTTTTTCTACTTGCATTTTTACATGCTTTCAAACTGCTAGGCTGGCAGAAGTTGGGACAAGTAACGGAAGCTCCTCCATTACGCGGTGCTAGGGATTCAAACTCAGTGTCTTAGCCACTGAGCCACCACATCCCTGACAACAAAGCAGAAGCCTTTTCCACAAAAGAAGAAATCTTAGGAAATTGCAAGATTGTGCCTTCCTTCCACTGTCTCTCTTCTAAGATTTGCGAGGACGTCTTGCTACTTTCTCTGGCCTCTGCCATTCCCATCCTCTGCAGCCCATGGTCACTTCCTATATACCCCAAATGTGCTGAGAACACATAACTTTGGTTATTGACATTGACAAAAGGACATTGCATTGTCCAAGCTTCAGTTATTTCAATTTAATATCATGGTTGCTTCCCTTGCCAGAGTAACTCTAAAATGAATTAGACTTCAGGGGTGATAGGATAAAAGGTTCTGCATGAGCAGTAAGTCTAATTATCATCCAACTTTCAGCCTATATTTATACTGGCTCTACTGCCCAAGTAAACAGGATTGATTTATTTTTTTTTCTGTGGACACATAAGGAAGAAAAGAAACCGCTTTGCCAAAAACTGTTCCACCATGGTATTTGAGAGAATCATCTCTTTTCTGCTTCAGGGAACTGGAAAACTTTAAAAGCTTATTATACTTCAACAGACCAATGTTGGAAGCGATCATGCTTTTCATGAATTAGACTGGAAACCATATCCTCATCTCTTGAATGTTATATTTCTTTTAAACCATTTGAATGAGAGAGAGGGGGGAAGGAGGGGGAGAAAGAGAGAGAGAGAGAGAGAGAAGAGAGAGAGAGAGAGAGAACAACAATTGGAAAGTTGCCATGCTGAGAAGCAAAGCATCGGTGTTTTGTATTTATTTTTATTTCCAAGAATGCTTCTGGACCTAAAAAGTAAAATGTGGGCTAGAGAGATCAGCAGAGATATCTCATAGGGTTGAACTACTTCCTTTACTCCCTACTTTAGTCATACTTTCTATTTATAATGGGAAAATTATAAATACATTACCAACATTGTAAGAAAGCAGAGACTGACTAATTGCTAACATCCCAACAATATCGAAATTTGACAGTGGAACTGATTGCACTAAAGATATGGTGGCTTTCCATTTGTTGGATGTGTTGAATCAGAGGCTGGGTAACCCTTCTGTTGGTAGTGCTTTGTATTTATTTGTATAATGTAAATGTATTTATTTTATTTATTTATTAAATTTATAGGCCATCCTTCTCTCTATTTAGTGGCTTTGGGTAGTTGACAATGTTACACAGATATAAATGAAAACATTAAAACCTTCAAACTTTGAGCATCAAAGTCAGAACATTGAATTAGCAGCAAAGCAAATAGAACACAGCAGTGGTGGGCAGCTGCAGGTTCGGACCGGTTCTAGTGAAACCTCATGAACGGCAATCAGTTGGCCCTGCCCACTCACCCCTGTGCTATCCTGTCTTATATCACCTTCTTTTGCAGCTCAGCTGATTCGTGTGGCAAAGTGGATCAGCTGTTCTACTTACCGGGGAAAGCTAGAAGGTGAGCTGGAGAGGTTCAAATTGGTGCTTATTGAATGCTGTGCACCTGCACATAGCATGCATTAGGCACTCCCCCCCCCATGCACTCACAGAACTGGTTGTTAAACCAGTTGCAGCCCATCCCTGGAACCATGGGTATCAAACTGAATTGTATCACGTGACGTTAGCATGATGTTTTTTGCCTTTGCAGAGTTGGGGTGGCCTGCACATGACACATCTGGCCAGTGGGCTGCCAGTTTTCCTACACCTGAAATAGAACGTAGTACACAGAATCATAAAGATGGAAGGGACATTGTAGGTCTTCTAGTCCAATTGTCTGCTCAAGGCAGGAGACCCCATACCATCCCAGTCAAAATGCTTGTCCAGTCTATTTTTGAAAACTTTTAACCATAGAGCACTCACAACTCTGCAAAGCAAGCTACTCTGCTGATTAATTGTTCTCGCTGTTGGAAAAATTCTCCCAGGTTGGATTTTTGTTTAAAAAAACAAACATATAAACTGGATGGAAGTGGAATCTTCTGCTAATCTATGAGCTACCTCCAAAAATGAGATGCCATCATCAAGCCAGTTGGCAGAGCTAGGTTTTCAGGCCTTTTCTGAAGGCCAACATCAGGAAGACTTTAATCTGAATTCCTGCACTGAAGAGGAGGTTGGATTTGATGGCTTCTTCAAACTATATGATTCCATTTATTCAAGCTATTATCCTTCAACTGGTTATAAGAAGGCACAACGTGAAAAATCCAAATGGTTTCATCTAAAGGCCTGGTCCCACTGGCCGACAGATGCAAAACGTATGCATAAAGGACACAGCGGATGAACAAAATTTCAGGGGTGGCTCCATCNAGCGGACAAGCAAAATTTCAGGGGTGGCTCCATCCGTTGTCATCCGCTCCAAAAAGTGGTGAAAATTTGCATAAACAGAACGGAAAAGAACGGAAAACAACGGACATGGGTAGTATGTAGTGGGGATGTTAAACAGATGTTCATCGGAAGCCTAGTGGATGAAAGCGGATGGAAGGGGATGACATCTCCAAAGGGGTTATGGGGGATAATTGCGAAGCGGATGCATAGCGGATGAAGCGGATGCATCACGTACGCCTAAAGGAAAGAAAGGGGATACTGTGCGGATGTGAGTTGTGAGGATGCCTAGAGGATGCAGAGAGGATACAACGGATGTTTAACGGGTGATAACGGACATAGAGTGTTTGTTGCTCGTATGTCATGGATTTACATCGTACACGGCAGAAAGTTCATCCATTCATAAAGTTTTGTGCAGCTCAAAACTTCTTGCAGGGATGAAATCGCAGTGGACGGATGCTTGATGGATAGAGCGTATGAAACACGTATGCAATGAGTACACAACAAATGCATAACGTTTTCCAATGGATGGCAAGCTTTTTTAACATTTTACATCCTCTTTGCATCCGTAAGTGCAGTGGGACCAGGCCTTTAGACACTAATGTCAGGGAAACCCTCTTTAAGGCCCTGATCTCCTTGGCCAAAGATTGAATACTGTTTAACTTGTCCTGAGAGAGGAAAACCTTGCCCTCCACAGTATTTATCACTGCCCCCAAATGAACTCGTGTAGTTGAGGGGATCAAGTGGCTTTTATCCCAATTTATGGAAAAGCCATGACCCTGAAGGGTCTCCAGAGTAAACTTCGAATTCGACATCTCTCCAGTCCAGCTTCTGCCTGGTAGCCTCAGAGCGTCACAACCACGATATCATACCTCTATAGATGCCACTAGAGGCGTTATCCTCACCAGATATACAATTCAGGACCTGCCCACGTACAGTGTATCTTAGATTTGCCTATGGGTGAGTCGGCACTATTGGAATATTATCTCCCTGCCATTCGGTCTGACTTCAGCCCCTAGTGGACTTTTACCAAGGTTCTCACGGCGTTGGGCTGCCTCACTCAGAATCGAAATCCTGTCGCTTACTTAATTGCTTACGTGGTTATGGAACTATTTTTAATTTTGTTCATCTTCCAGACATTCAAGCAAAAATTGTATAC
>BHFT01027735.1:0-34698 GCA_004320025.1 Laticauda laticaudata
AAAAAATAAAAAAAAAAAGGAAAGGGAGAAGAAGAGGGGGAAGAAAGGCAAGGGAAAAGAAGTTGTAAAAGACAGAAAAAAAAACCAAAAAAAAGAAAATGGGGGAAGAAGATACAAGGAAAAAGATATCAGGATTGTAACATAAAGCTTGTTTAGAGATTAATCTAAAAAAAAATAGATTGGAAAATTTTCATCATGAAAAATAGGGTTGGAAAATTTAATTGTAAAGGGATTCTATAATGTTACATAAGATAGCATTGTTGTATTACAATGAGAAAATATTTTTAAATATTGTAATGGTAAATATTTATTGTAATGTAGTGGGATGTTTGTTGTAATAAATAATTGAATTAAAATAAGTGAGCGAATTAAAAAGGGAACATTTTATATAGTAGTAATGATTTATAAAATATAAGTGAGAAATACTGAAAAAAAAAAGAATTAACTTGGAAAGTTCATAGTGTTCCCAAAAAGTATATTCAATTGAAAAGAAATGTTAAAGATGTTTAAGATTTTAAATGTATTAATATAGAATTGATTGGAATGGAATATGTGGTTTATATTACATATGTATATATTTTTTTTTCTTTCTTTAAGAAATATAGGTCGTCTATTTTAAGAGATGTACAAGCAGGATCTGATTGGAAGTTATGTATTATATTTGAATGCTATAATCTTAAAAGCTTATAATTGAAGCTAAATAAGAGTTTGAATGGACAAAATTAAAAGATATAAACGGTTTCATACTTCTAATTGGTAATCAGGGGAAAAATTGCTTAATAAGAACAGATTATATGAAATTGTAAACAGGACACACAACAGTATAATATAATTGATTTGAATGAGGGTTGAAGATAATCAAAACAAATTGAAAAATTAAAAGAGGGGAAAAACTATGTAGAAAATATAAATGGTAATAAGATATGGAATAGATTAAAATGAGCATGAAATTTAGTAGATTCTGTTCTGTATGAAAGAAGTAATTAACCATGCTATTTTCAAAAAAGACTTTTATCTGTACTTTGGGTTTTTTGTGAAAACCCATTTATTTTTTTTTAAATGTAGATGTTGTGAACCTGCATCTGTTAACAAGTAGTTTCAGTGTCTAATTTATTGGCTGCTCGGGAATTCTGAGAGTTTTGTTAAAGTTGTCGGGTTGACATCCTGGCTCGAGATAGAATGTAAATAGAATAAACCAGAGTTAGAAGGGACTTGGAGGTCTTCTAGGTCACAACCCCCTGCTTAGGCAAGAAATCCGATACCATTGCAGGACAAATCTCTTCTTAAAAACTTCCCAGTGTTGTAGCATTTTATAACTTCTGGAGGCAAGTAGTTTTACTGATTAGATGTCGTCACTGTCAGAGAAATTTCTCCGCTTAATTCTTAAGTTGCTTCTGTCCTGCGTTAGTTTCCACCCATTGTGTTCTTGTTCCTGCCCTCAGGTGCCTTGGAGGAATGCTTGACTGCCTTCTTCTTTGGAGCAACCCCTGAGATATTGGAACTCTGCTATCGTATCTCCCCTAGTCCCTTCTTTTTCATCAAACTAAATATACCCAGTACAACAACTGTTCTTTGTATGTTTAGTCTCCAAACCCCTCATCTCTTTGTTGTTTTTTCCTCTGACTCTTTCTACAATCTCAACACCTTTTTACATCATGGTGACCAAAACTGAATGCAGTATTCCAAGTGTGCCCTTACAAAGTATTATTTATTATAAAGTGGTATTAACACTTCACATGATCTTGATTTCTATCCCTCTGGTTTGGTTTTGGTTTTGTTTCTTTTTGGCAGAGATGCTTGTAGACTTCATTTTTTTGTCATGTTCTAGTCATCATCAGTAATGGCAAGAGATCCAGAAAACTGAACTCCCAGATATCTGAAAGATAGTTGGTAGATACATCCCAATTCCAGAGCCTCATCAGTACTTCTAAATGTGGAATACTTGAACCCTGCATATTAGAGGTGAGATATTGGAACTAGTTTTTTACTAGTTGCCTTTTGGGCAATTCCTTATGGACTAGAATGCAGCATTCAACAAATATCATAGAAACAAATAGGTTAAATCCTCTCTGAATATTCTACCAGGCTTTCAAGTCATCCATTGACAGATAATCTGCAAGATTTAGGCATTTTATCCCAATAAATTTAATACCAGCTTAATTTCACCCTTATAAAGCAATATAGCCATGATGGAAAGAAATTTTGTCATTAAACATAGGCCAGAGCTTCTTAGTATATTTTTTTAAGGGTTGCCATAAATGCAATATATAGCTATGTGCATATTCTACTGTTATTCAGTTGCCAACACACCAGCATGGATTCTTTTTTAAAATAAAGAGAAAAATAGTCTGGTAGAAAAATTAGTTTTTAACTTGGAAATGCCCATTCATATTCTTTTCCTTTCCACATTGTTTGAAGTTCACTTTAAATAACTGCACTTCATCAGGGGCACAATGTTGTGCAGAATGAATTCACATGTAGCCTCAGAACCTGTCTTTAACCAATAAAAATAAATCACAATGGACCATGTTAGCATATTGACCTAAGCCATAAATCACAGTTTATCAACTATAGAGTCCATCAGCAGCTATATTACATTAAGGCTTGACATGATGCATCACTTCAGCCATTCAGGTAAGAACCAACTGGTATAAATTGTAGATGTTGCTTATCATCTACATTCATACAGCTGGATAAATTATATACCTCTAGTTTAAAGGAACAAAGTTTTCAGGGATACCATTTGATTCACGGTTGAACATGTGGGTGTATGCAAACATATACACATACACTATTGAACCGATAACACACAATTTATAAATCACAATAGACGATTAGCTTCATACTCTAGGCCAAACAAAGGAAACCCCATTACAACTCAGTGAAATGTGTGAATCCAGTCTTTGTGGGACAGTAGCTAAGTATAATGTTTGTCACATGATTTGGTATCATAGATTTATTTGATTTTAGTAAGAGCAACATGAAAGGAGGAAGAGTGATGCAGCTGGAACTGTTGATTATAGAGAATGGCTTTTACTATATTCTTTGGCTAAATACTCCCATGGCACTCAACCTGGATCTGATAGTGTTACTAAGTAGCCAAGAGGTATTTGCATGTTCTGGGCATCATCGTACAATTCTCTCTTTTGTGTCCTGCAGTCTCCCTGATTCCTTACACTTCCATTAAGGAAATCACTCTGAAGGCAATAATTCCCATGGGATTTTGATGTATGAGGGAGGCTTCCTAATTAAAAGGAGACAGGCAGTATCAGTAATAGCCCATGGTCTTCAACATTTAAAAATGTCATCCAGAGACATGTTCAAAATCTGTATTTTTGGTGGAGGGGAGAAAGGGAAGAATTTTAATTTTCTTTTGCAAAGGAAGACATTTATTTAGGAATTCACATTTTTGCCGAGCATTAACAATGAAGCATTCACATCTGAAATCTGAAAGCCAGAAGAAATGAAGTTTGTATGTGGGGGAGGCAATGGTGTGGCAGACAAAATCTTGGTTTCAAAATATAAAGCCCGTTTTACATGAGACCAGTGTTTCTCAACTTGGCAACTTGAAGATGTCTGGACTTTAACTACCAGATGTCAGGGTTCCAAGTAATAGATCCATTGCAAGCAAAAACACAGAGGCAGGTAGTGTCATGCTCCCCTCCTGTAGGAATCTGACTCTGAGGATGACGGGGAAAGTAGCTTAGTTGGCTGTGGAGGAAACTGGGGAAGGGCAAAGTCAGGCTGGGCAGAGCAGGAAAGAGGTAGAACAAGGAAGAGGGGGTTCAGAGGAAGACCAAGACCCACCCTCCCTTCATCCTAGGGCACACAGGGAAGAATGGAGAAGAGAGCAACGTGGGTTGCATGGCTTACAAGGGAAGAAAGGGCCCTGATTCCATTCACAAGGCACACCTGGGGAGGGAGTTTAAAGGAGAAGCAGTTGCAAGCTGCATTTTCCAGGAATAAACATTGAATTTATCTAAAGTTGGCTGTTGTTATCTGTGTTCCTGGCATCCTCCCAGCTGGTTTAATTTACTGCTGTGTTTCTTCACTTCTGGAACTCCTTAACATGCCCTGCTGGATTTAGATTGCTTTATCTTGCTTTGTTGGATTTATAGTTTAAAGTTTTCTGTTTTCAACATTTTGGACTGGAATATCTGCAGCCAAAGGCTGTTGCAGGTTCTTGGGAAAGTTTTTCTCCAAACCAAAGTTAAATGGGACATTGGGGGCAAAGCTGGAGCTAATAAAGGACCTCTACTTATTATCTGGCTGGGTTGCCTTTGTGCCATGCTCCGGGTCATCACAGGTAGATTCCTATTTCCTTTATTGGAAATATCAAATTGGCACATAACTAGTGAAAACTGACTCTGGAGGATCCCTCGGTTTTCACCTAATTAGAAGTGAAAATTTTCCCCCCAATCCCAAACAATCAGTCACATGGCCGAATGTGACATCACTCCTCTTTCCTCTGACCAGGTGTGAAAAGGTCCTTGGTTCCCAAGAGAAAGTATTTTATGTTGACTACACAGCCCCAGCTATCTCTAATCCCTCCCTCCCTATCCCTCAGCTCTAGTGTGGCAGCACTGAAGCTCCAAGATGGCTTTGGCCAGGCCAGCTTCAGGGTTGACAGCAGAATTCTCCAGCCTCTAACAGTTGCAGTTCATACATCTTCAAGTTCCTAAGGTTGAGAAACACTTTATTAGACATAATGTAAAGTCTAGTGGTCATCTATCTTAGCCACATCCTCCTTATACTCTGCACTGGGTTGAGCAGCAAGGTCTAAAGAAAGAATCAAATGTGGACACCACCACCCCTTTTGCTCAAACAGACAGGATAAAATGATAGAGCCAGGATGTGTGTGGATGCTGGAGCAGATGCAGCTCACACATGTGCCTCTTATATTTACTTATAGACTGCACATTGTCCCATTCAAATGAGGCCATAGAATCTCACAACTTGGACAGAATTCCTGCTGTCAAGAGTTCTTTTCTATGGTTAGTGCTCCAGTGTTTGTAATTAGTTTTTGGAATCAAATATTTTCCCTATGAGCAACCCTGGATCTTCTTTGAGATGGAAATTTTTGAATGAGCATAAATCATGAATAAGAGGCTCTGCTTTTAAAACAACCAAAGCTTTCATGTGGTGTCTTTGGCCTCCAAAAACACACTTTACTCACATTCTCCAACTGTTCCCTTTGCCCCATAACTACCTTCCTCTCACCCACAAAATTTCTACAGTTGATACTTCATCAAGTTCTTTCTTGTTTAAGTTCCCAGAAGAGGATCATGCAAAGGGAATAAATTCCCCTCCTTTTTTAGCTGAATAATATGTTTTCAGAGGTTTTGGATATAGAGCCTCCCCTTTTGCCAAGTTAAACATCTGTCCAGATGCACATCAGGAACTAATTATGCACCTCTTGGGCTTCCAAACCACAATGTACAAGGTCCTCAGTATGGCCCAGCTTGGCTCTACCTGGTCGACCTCCTGGCCACCATATGTCACTTTTATCATGTTGTGCTTTTAGTCATAAAACTGCCAAATTAAGTTAGTGGTTTGTTTAGACATGTTGAGTTGGAGTTCTTCTGAATTGCTGGTGGCAAGGGAGCAGTTTGGTCTCAAGGCCTCTTAGGAAAACAACAGACCTGCCATTATCTGGTAGAACCCTTTCTTTGATGTTTGACTCCCCTAACCCAGGGGGCAATGTTACCGGGTAGGGAAATCTTGACTTACTTAAAGTTTTATTGCTAAATTGTTTTCCTTAGTTCTTGGTGGGCAGCTTCGCCATAACCACACAAAATATCATGCAGGGGCAACACCACCACTCTCCTCTCACTTCCATCAGCATGGAACAGCCGGAGAATACATCAGCAGATGTCCCTCTACCTCACCATCCCTGTTGAAATATTACTTTAGGAGCAACTTGTCAATTTCTTCCCCAGCTCAGTGCTCATGGAGAGCTTACTTAATGCCTTGTCCCTGGCAAAGAAGAGATGCTCCTACAGTTTTTATTTATGTGTTCATAGCTGCCACATGCTCGCCATGATGAATACCTAGTGTATGGCATCCTTTTTTTCTCCCCTCCTTTCTCTTCCTCCTCCCCATCTCTTAAATTACTAGCAGGTGATAAATAGTGACTACTTTCCACTCCATTTCGCTAGGCACAGCTTCTTCCTTGCCCTCGTGAGGTTTCTGACCTTTCAGTCAATGCCTTTTGCAGGCCCCCAGGGGCCTCCGGGGAGCAGTAATGGACTCACGTTAATTGCCTGTTGAAGGACAGAAGCAGTTCCTCACAGGATGATTGGTGATCCCCTTGTGGATACAGCTGTCCCGCTCTCTGCAAAGACAGATCTCCGGAGCACGCACACACAAACACGCAGGGTCAATTCATCTCAGCTGAGCAGCATGCAAAATAATCAATGCACCAGCTCAAGCCAATTCTAGCCCTGTAATTCAGTTTGCTAGCGTTGTGACTCAGAGAGAGCAAGGGGTGGGGAGGGAGGGACGGGAATGAGGACCATACATTCTAAGCCTCTAGTGAGCTGTCGTCATTTAGACCAAGGATACCCTACAGAGCTCCTGCATAATCCAAAAGATTTATAAAGTCAACCTTCCTTTCCTTGGCAGAGTGAGAGGAAACCTTTATCTGCTGATTAGATTTCTAACAACTTACAGCTCAAGCTTTGCAAGGGTCATTAAACCAAGACAAAATAGAAAAGGAAGACGATCTGCGGAGCACATTTTTCTCTTTTAGGGACAACAGCAATAACAGGGTCACCATTTTCTAAGGGCCTGCCAACTAAGTTGTTTGATGTGAAGAAATAAAAATAATAACAATAATTATATACATAACAGTGTCAAATCACGGGTTGTCAGTTCTTTAGTTGGGGTTGGCCTTCATACACATTGAGTTCTTTCCCAGAACCTGTAATGTACCAGGGTAGTATATATGAGGATCCAAGCAGACTGACCTTTTGTAATTGACAGATGGAAATTTTATTAATAGGCAAGTTTTCTAATTGCAATCCAAGATTTTTTTGACATGGCCCCCAATGTCCCGATAACCACTGAGACTGCCATAGTGGATTTATGCCATAATTGTTCAAGCTCAGTTTTCAGATCTTGATACTTTGTGATCTTCTCCAATTCTTTGTGTTTATCTATCCCCTGTTATTGTCACATCAATTGTCCACACTTTCTTCTTACCACCTGCAGTGAAATCTGTGTGTTGTAAGTCATGAATCTGTATTCAGAAATCCCAAAATATGTACAGTATTTTAACCTACTCATTTTCAACTACCTTTTCAACTCTATGTTCCTGCCAAGTCTTCATTATTGGAACAGCTTTTTTTTTTTTACAGATGTTCCAGTAAATCATTTTGGTGACTATANCCAAGTGTGCTCCTTGAACTTTTCGACAAATGTTTCAAAGTTCTAGCCTTAATTGCATTAGCTTGAATAACTTGCTCTTGAACATCCAAAATCAACCCTTCAGTTTCTTTTTTTTTTTTTTATGTTCCAGTTGTAGGCCCATTGCCAGGTATTATTTTTTTGACTTTTCCCTCAATCTTTTATAGAAATTAACTGTGTAATGTTTTTCCTTGCCAGGCATTCAGTTCATGTGCATATTACATTCATTTGATATTCACATTGTGTTTCCTATACATTCATTAAGTTCCAGTTTTTAACTGGCATCAATGCTTGTTCCTGTTTTTAAATTAATTTTTTTTTAATGTTAAAAAAAATGCTTGTTTTTAACTGGCATCAATGCTTGTTTTTTGCATAATCAGCCAATGCATGTTTTTCTTCTTCCACAGTTTGTTTGATTTGAAGTAGTCCTCTGCCTCCATTTCTGCCAGGCAGGTATAATCGATCAATATCACTATGGGGATATAATGCATCATAAATAGTCATTAGTTTTCTTGTTTCTTTGATCCAAGATGTCCAGTTCAGCTTGTGTCCATTTAATTATCCCAGCAGTGTATCATATCATAGTTATGGTCTAGATATTAATGGTTTTGATGATGAGTGACACAATAGCCTAGAGGGAAAGAATACCAATTCATACTTGGAGAGTTGATAGTTCAATACCAGGCAGCGACGTATGTTCCTCTTATCAGGGCTCAAAGAAAAAAATATGTACTGCAAACTCCACTTAGACATCAGGAAGGGCATCCGGCCAGTAAATGCTCAGTTCCATTCAGTTGCCCTGACTCCACCCTGAAGCAAGGGATTCCATGGTCATAAAAAGAAAAAAAATGATGGCTTTGATGGTTTTGCCACCATTCAATGTTATATTTAGCAATTTGCCCCACCCCCTTGGATATATTCTTTGGTAATCATATTTAAAACTTGCCCTTGCTTGATGTTAAAATGTCCAGATACTTGTAGGCTTCATGAAGATGGCTCCTAATGGTTTGGTCATTCAGCATATCAATTCCATTCCTGCCTGTGATTTTTAAACTGCTTTATTGCTGCTATCGCACATTTCTCTTGCCAAGTTCCACTGTTGCATCTGTGCTAAAAATTCTTCCAGTATTTGTCAGTGACTGGATTTTGATTTCTGACTTTCCATACTGCTTCAGATCAACCATATAAAGTACATATGAGATTTGATTAGCAATTTTTGTGGTTGGGTAGTCAAAATGTGTTTTCTTCAAAATAACTGAAAGTGGATCATTATAATGACAAATAATAGAATGATAATGAGTCACCCTGGAAGATGCCACTCCTAATGTTGACAAGCCCATATTTTTTTTTCCAACTACCAATTCTGTCTTGTGCTGCTTCATTATTATTTTTATACAACATCCAAATGTTTTCCTGACATCAGTTGTTTTAAAATATTTGATGATCTGACCATGTGATAAAGAATCAAATGCCTTTTTATAATGAATCCAGACAAGATGTAAATTAGTTTTTCACCTTTTGCAATTTTCAAAACTATTTAACTATCAAAACCTGATCTTTTGTACAATGTGCAGTTCATCTAATTCTGCTTCTGTAAATACTTTATATTGTATTTTAAATCAACTTTGATCTGTTAGCCTCTGTCCTGATTTTAGATGTTATTCTTTCCAGAATTGATGCATTCTTTTCAGATACTTTTCTTCTTGTTGTATCTGATTTGTTATAACAGATCATTATTTCTTGGTTTTTCATCTTTGTATATTTGCGATGGGTAAACAACTTTTCTTCCAGTACAGATTGATGACTGACAACATTTTTATCCTGCATGAGGAAAGCAAGTTGCATGTATCGCTGATAGCTGTTGTTGTAATTATTAAAACTTATTTTCATATCTTGAATCAATTTATTATTGATATTGAATATAATATTATTCAATATTTAGTTTATTTCTAGGTTCCAAATTAATGAAAAAAGATTCAAGTTATACATTTTGCCAAATTTGATTCCATGATATTATCATCCAGCAGCTCTCATCATTCCCAGTCTTCATGAGAATGGTAATCAGGTCACATTGGGGAACCCAAGGAAAGGAAAACTGGTTTAAATCATTATCTAATTTCTGTTTTTCACAAGCAAAACTCTTCTTGCGATAATCACTGTTCCCAATCATTCTTTTGAATGCAGAGGATGAGCTGATAAATGGATTAATTTGTTTTTCCAGAGCTATATTTTCTAGATAGTTAAGTGCATCTTCTCCCAGGTGCATCTACTCATCAAGACATGTCCATGATCATTAATATACAATTTCATTTCTGAGGGAATTTGAACAAAGACCCTATTGTGGGATATGTTTTTCCTAGTGGATATTTGACTGAAAGAACTTAAACTTTAAAGCTTCCTAGCTTTAAAATTGATGTAATGCCAATTATCCATTTGTCATATGCATAACCAAGAAATGTATTGCCAAGACCATTGATATGAGAATGAAATATTACAATTATATTTCCAGTTTGGCATCTTGGACAAGTTGTTGCATTGAAAGAAGATCTCCATCCACAATCAGACTGGGAGATCATTTAAAGCTATTTCAAATGCACCTGTTGACATTCACTGGTTCTCAATCATGTTGCTCAGGGAGAAAACCATCATGCAAGCACACAACCATTGCCAGATGCTTGTAGCCTGCATGCCAAAGAAAGCAAAAGAATCCTTGCCAACAATAATAAAGGCTATTGGCATTAGTTGGAAGACAGACAATAAAGATGTCCATATATAACTACATATAGATTGAGGAATAAAGTTTCAATAGAGGAGAATATTTGTAGCTAAGGGCTGAATAACGGGGTCTCTAAATTGGTGCTCTCTAAGTTGGTTGTTTTCTAAGTTGGTTGTTTTCTTGCAGACATTTCATTACCTGACTAGGTAACACCATCAGTGTTAGAGGGGAATGGGGTTTGCTCTCTGTTAAGATAATGTTCTGGGTAGTCTGGGTATCATTGGATAATAACCTACATGTACTGTTCAAACACCCACCTGTTGTCAGGTTTCTGGCAGTTACTCCAATTAATGAGCCGCAAGCCACTCTCCCAAAACTAAAGAGGATTTATTTGAAGGTAACATTCTATGTCCAGCACTAACCTGGGTGTAGCCAACACTGAAATATGTAATTCATTGTCACCCTTGATCCTGCTTCCCCCACCCCACCCCCAGTGTATCATCCAACAAAAAACATCATCAATCAAGATCAATCAATCAATCAAGAGTCATCAATCATGCTCTCCAATTAGATTTTTTCATGGCATAAGCTTCAGCCATCCAATCAGTCTTTGAAGAAAATAGGAATGGAATGTACTTTTGATTTCACACTGTTGTCTGCTCTTTGAATCCCCCCCCCACCCTTCTTTCTGTTGTCAACTATAAAATGTGTATACAAAATGTTTTATGAGTTGACACCTGTTTCCTTAGGAAATACAGATTTGGAACTTGAGCAGTTGTGATGTAGGTCATGCATAATTCTTCCTCAGAAGGTAACTTACCAGACTCAGTCCACAGTGCCGTTCAATCCCACTGCCACCAGCAACAGAAACAGGAAGGTTAGTTTCATTTTGCTCAAGTCAGATGATCTCATCTGTGTTTGTTCTTAACCTTCAGTGATATTTTACCTAGTTTAGAGCAGTGTTTCTCAGACTTAGCAACTTCAAGATGTGTAGACTTCTTCTCTGAGAATCCCACAACCAGCATGCACATATTTTGAAGTTGCTAAATTTGAGAAACCCTAGTTTAGAAAATATGTCAGGTTTAGCTTACAGCTCTGGTGGCGCAGTGGTTAGAATGCAGTATTGTAGGCGAACTCTGCCCAAAGTCTAGAGTTCGATCCTGACCAGCTCAAGGTTGATTTAGCCTTCCATCCTTCTACAGTCAGTAAAATGAGGAGCCAGATTGTTGGAGGCAATATGCTGACATCGTAAACTGCTTAAGAGAATGCTATAAAGCAGTGTTTGCCAACCGGTGGGCCACAGCCCACTGGTGGGCCATGAGAAAATTTTGGTGGGCCTCATAGAAATCTCACCTCCAGAGCACCCCCCCAAAGCAATTAATCCAGGCTGCGCCACCCACATGGCCTGCGTGAACCCTCCCCACCCATTCACTCATTACCCGGTAAAGTTGCCTGCTAAATTGCTATTTTTCCTTTTTCCGACCATCATCTGTTCTGCTGTGCCAGGAGAATTAGATTAGCTAGGAAGCAGGAAATTGCGTGAATTCTTGCCTTTCTAGCTAGTCTTAGATCTTTCGGCTCAGCACAAGCTGAACCTCCCTTAGGACTGAAGGTTGCTTGCAAGCAAATTCAGTGCAGACTCATGGCAAGCGAAATTTGAGAGATTGACTAGCCTATGCAGCAGGATAGATAGAACACTGAATGATTCTGTGAGGCAACTCAATCTGCCTGCTTTGCCCTGATTTTGTGTAAAAGTTTGCTCTTTTTATAAAAAATTCATATTTACATGCATGGTATGTTGTGAGTTAATTTTGTCTGAGTTTGCTTGCTCATAAATTTTATGTGACAGACTGAGCTAGCCAATGTCAGATAGATAGATCACTGAATGAATCTGTGATTCTGTGAGCAACTCAATCTGCCTGCCTGCGCTTTGCCTTGATTTTAGGGTAAAGTTGCTCTTTTTTAGAAAAAAATCAATATTTATATAAATATATAATATTTACATTACAAGCCATGTCCAGGCCAGTCCACATGACCCACCAAGCCACACCCACAAATTAGGCCATGCCCCACAGAACTGGTTAGTGGCTTTCCCTGGGATCTTAAAATTATGAGTTTGGTGGTCCCTGAGGTCCAAAAGATTGGTGACCCCTGCTGTAAAGCACCATGAAGCAGTATATAAGGCTAAGAGCCACTAATACTGCTATAGCAAGACAAGCCTTGACCTCCTTGGGTTTCTTTTTATGCCACTGTTTTATACTAGTTCAGGGACTGGTAACTTTAAACACTCAAAGAGCCACAAAGGTCCGAACCGGAAGCCCCCCATTCAATTCTGAAGTCAGCCAGAAGTCCGGTTCCCCCACCATAGCGTCTCCTCTTAGCGTGACATCCTTTTTCCTCTACCTGTCCTAACAGAAAGCCCTATCAATTGTGGAGCTGACTAGCAACAGGGAGCCACAGCAGAGGGATGAAAGAATCACATGCAGCTCCAGAGCTGCAGGTTGCTGACCCTTGTACTAGCTGATAAGTGTTAGAATCTCTACATTGTGTTACAAAGAGCAAATGTACTATTTTTATCTACGAGAAAGTGGCATTTTAAAATGTTCAATTATTGGTAATGTTTTAAAAGGAAAGAAAAATAATATTTCTGAAGAGAGGGATTCTTTTTTTTTTTTTTTAAACAGGAGGATTTATCAGATGGTTTCATCTCAAACAATTTTCATTGTGCTTCTCTCTCTCTTGTGAATCTGGACAGGCAAGCAATAATACAACAGGTAAAACAAACCCGAAGTGCTCAAAGAAGTAGAAAAGCTTGCTTGAGCAATATATCATTTAAAATTACCAGCATGAAATGCTTTTTGGTGTACACAGTGCTATTTATTTATAGATGTTTCTCGCACAGTTGAGTATGGATATGGATATTAAATAAAGAGAAGGTAGACTGAGCAGTACCTTACAGTCTACTCAATGTGTTTGTGTGTGCCTTTGTCGATGAAAAATGTACTTCCTCTTCAAACTCTGAGACATCATGAGATAAGTGAATTTCATTGCACAGGTAGTCCTTCACAATTGAGCCCAAATTTTATGAGTGAGATAGTTGTTAAGTGAGTTTTGCCCCATTTTATGACCTTTCATGCCATAGTTGTTAAGTGAATCACTGATGTTAAATTGTTGAGAGTGTAGAAAGAATGCAGAGAAGAAAAACAAAGATCATTAGAGGACTGGAGGCTAAAACATATAAAGAACGGTTGCTGGAATTGGGTATGTCTAGTTTGATGAAAAAGGACTAGGGGAGACATGATAGCAATGTTCCAATATCTCAGGGGCTGCCAAAAGAAGAGGGAGTCAAGCTATTCTCCAAAGCATTTGAAGGCAGGAGAAGAAGCAAAGGGTGGAAACTAATCAAGGAGAGAACCAACCTAGAACTTAAGAAGAAATTTCCTGACAGTTAGAACAATTAATCAGTTAGAACAATTAATCAGTAGAACAACTTCCCTCCAGAAGTTGTGAATGCTGCAACACTGGACGTTTTAAAGAAGAGATTGGACAACCGTTTGTCTGAAATGGTATAGGGCTGTGATGACGAACCTATAACACATGTGTCAGAAGTGGCACACGGAGCCATCTCTCTGGGCATGCCACCCATCGTCCATTGTTCTTCCGGTTTCTGGTGCATGCAGGCATGCTGGTCAGCTGGTCTTTGCGCACACACGCACACCAAAAACTGGAAGACCAGGTGGCCAAACGGATTACCAGGTAGCCTGTTTCTGGTACTCCTATGCATGTGTGCTGGGGAGCTACTCTTCCAGTTTCTGGTGCTTTGCCAACACTGGTATAAGGTTTCCTGCCTAGCAGGGGGTTGGACTAGAAGCCCTTCAAGATCCCTTCCAACTCTGTTATTCTAAAGTTGTATCGTGTTGTAAAGTGGAACTGGCTTCCTTGTTAACTTTGCTTGTCGAAAGGGGCAAAAGCTGATCACATGACCCTGGGACACAGCAAAAGTTATAAATATGAGTCAGTTGCCAGTGTATGAATTTGATCACATGACCATGGTGGAATGTTGCAATGGTTGTAAGTGTGAAAACAGGTCATAAGTCACTTTTTTCAATGCCATTGTACCTTCAAACGGTTATTGAACAAACTGTTGTAAGTTGAAGACTATCTCTATATACTAATTCACAAATATAACAGCATGCAACTGCTCCTTGATCTGTGAGCAGGAAAAAAACAAACTAATAACTTTTCACCAAACTATTCCAGAGGACTTTCTCAGCAACAGGAATTTTTTCCCCCTGACCTTTATCCCAGATTTTCTGGCCATCATTTTCTATCTTCCATAATACCTGGACTGAATACAGATCCAGAGAGCTGCAGAAATGGTGTAGGGTCTCCTGCTTGGCCGGGGGGTTGGTCTAGATGACCTACAATATCCGTTCCAATTCTGATTATCTGTTATCTGTTAAGGGAAGGGAAACCTGCACAGTACCACATTGGAAAAATCTATCAGAAAGCATGATGGAGAAATTAGTATGAAAATTCCATGCAGTGGCTTCTTTTTCTACAGATGAAAATAAGGAAGTTTGAAAAAAAGTTTTCTTCCTTCCTGAACTGCACAATGCTGAACTGTTTTGACATTTTCTGTCTCTCTTTCACCTCCTAGAAAATCAGAACAATTGCAGTTTACAGTAAATGACAGCAACACACAAAGTCCAAACCAACTTCACTTCCTGAGGCGGGAAAACAGGTGTCTGTGTCAAAAATGGCATCATTTTAAAAATAGTTACCTTTATTCTTTGAAAGCTGATTTAGTTCTTCAAACTAACATATAAGTTTATTGACCTAAACTCTTAATGGGGAAGTCATAGAAAAATGGTTATCAACATTAAATCAGATAATAAGCTCATTTAATGTCGATAACCATTTTTCTAGGATCTCTGGCAAAAGGAACCAATCCCTGAAGCCGCGGGAAGGCGGCAAACTCAAACAAATGTCATTGGCTACAAGCCGGCAGATACAAAAGGTATAAAAGACTGGCGCGGCTTGAGCCAATGTTCCGTTTTTCAACTACTGTTAAGAAATAAAGACTTTGTTGTGGGAACCCGGTCTACCTCACGTTTTTCCGGACAAAACAAGTCTTAAGGACTAGGTTTGTACAATTAAATGTACATGCTCCCCCTCCGCATTGTAATAACTAACAATTTGGCAAATTTGGCAAATATACAAACAATTCTATTCATAAGCTAACAAGGAAAGGAAAGGAAAAGGAAGGGAAATAAAGAAGGAAAGAAGAAACAGAAATGGAAGAGGGAAAGGGAAGAAGGGAAGGGAAAGGAAAGGAAAGAAAAGAAAAAATGAAATGAAATGAAATGAAAGGATGGGAAAGGGAAGGAAGAGAAAGTGGGAAGAAAGATAAGAAACAAAGTGAAGTAGAAATGGAAGGGGAAGGAAGAGGGAAAAGGGAAGGGAAGAAAAAGGGAGGAGAAAAGAGAAGAGAAGGAAGAAGAAGGAAGAGAGAGTGAGTGGAAGAAAGGGAAGGGGAGAATGGGAAGACTGGAAGGGAAGACAGAAATGGAAGGGAAGATGGGAAGAGGAGACAGAATGGGGAAAGGAAACTGCAGTGGAAGAAGCTAAGTAAAATAGAGAAGAGAGGGAAAGGAAGGGAAAAGGAAAACAGGAAATGAAGATAGAAAAGAAAGAAGAAAAAGCAAGGAAGTAAAGGGGGAAAGAAAAAGAAGACTAACAAATGAGGACCTGTCTAATTCTCTATTTTTATAATTTATGAATCTGGTACCCAGTGTCATAGTCCTTTGTGCACCTTATGTAAGATTCCCGGCATACACCAGGAAATAGTTACTAGTTACCAAGGCAACAGCCAACAATTTCTATGATAATGCACATGGCAGTCCAAATTGTGGGACAACATCAGAGAAGTAGCTTCCATGAGCTAATTAGCAATGTAGCTGCACTCAAAGATGATATGTTAAAGGCATTTCTTTCCCTGTATTTATTAGCTCTGACTCCTCACCCACCCACTGTTTTCCCCCCTTTTCCTTCCTTCCTTTCTTTCTCTTTTTTTTTTTTTTCCTTTTCTTTTCAAACTAGGGAAATGTAACCTGAGGCTGAATTTAAATTTGAGCAGAGGAGACTGTAGGAGCTTGTTTTGCCAGCTTACAAACCAATTAAGGATTTCCAGACTGACAGAGAATCAGCCTTTGTCCTCCCTTCAGCTCCCCCCCTCCCTTGAAATGAAAACGGATGAGGGTGTTGGCAAAGAGAAGCCAGGCCAGAAAAAGGAGCCGTGTTCACAAGCTGGTTTTGTGGCATCCCCCTAATTAAAAGTGGAATGGCTGGAGGCTGGCCAGACAGTCAAAGAAAGAAAGAAAAAGAAAAAAAAAAAGCATTTTTAAACAAGGCTAGAAACTACAGGGGGGCTGGAGGGGAGATTGGACTGTCAGGGAGCTGAATCTTACAAAGATTTCACGGAGGAAAGATTTGGGGTATGAGACAGTGGTGGGATTCAATTTTTTTTTTACTTTTGGTTCTGTGGGCATGGTTTGGTGGGCATGGCTTTTTTTTTTTTTTTTTTGCTTTTTACAGCACCCACCCACCCATTTTTTTGGGCCTTTTGGGCCTCAGAGGAGCCTGGGGGGGGGGTGTTTTGCTCCCATAGGCTTCTCTAAGGCTCAGGAGAAAAAAAAAAACCAGAGCATGGGAGGGGCATGCAACACCCCTCCATGTCCCATTTTGGGGGCTCCCTCCATTTTTTGCCTTCCTGGGCCTCAGCAAGGGGAATCCCAGCACAGCTGATCGTATCTACAGCTTATTGTCTGGAGGGAAAAATAAGAAAGAAATACCTCAGGCAAATGTCAGGCGGGTGAGGTGAAGCGAGTATCGGGCAGGAGGGTGACCGGGTCGGGGGCGTAGCCAGCCAGAACATACCACTGATTCGGTAACCCACACCAAATCCTTCCTACCGGTTTGCCCGATCCGGTGCGAACCGGCTGAATACTACCCCTGGTATGGGTAGTCCTCGATTTATGACTGTCATGGAGCCTTACGGCCCTAAGTCGCAATGGTTGTTAAGGGGGTCATCATATGACCAACAGCATTTTATGAGGGCTTTTTTTTTCTTTTGAGATGGTTGTTAAGTAAAGCCATTGTTCTCTATGGGGTGTTTTTGCTAAATAAATGCTGAATTTTTTGGCAAAAGTAAAAATATTGGAAATTACAGTCATGTGATAGTGAGCTACCAGCAATGACTGCCAATGTGGGTTGGTTGCCAAGGGCCCAAAATGTGGTCATGTGACCCTGTGTTTGGTGGGCGGGAATTTGCCAGAATTTCAGAATTGGGGTGCCCTTGCAATTACATGCCTTACTACAGGTAATCCTCAATTTATAACAGGTTGTTCCTGTAAGTTACAATGGAACTGAAAAAGTGACTTACAACCATTTTTCACAATTACGACCATTGCAATATCCCCAGGGTCATGAAATCAAAATTTAGACATGTGACAATTAACTCATATTTAAGATGGCTGCAGAGTGTCCTGGGGTCACGTGATTACTTTTTGTGACTGTCTGACAGGAAAAGTCAATGGCAAAGCCAGATTCACTTTACAACATTATACAACTTTAGAATAACGGAGTTGAAAGGGACCTTGGAGGTCTTCTAGTCCAACCCCCTGCTTAGGCAGGAAACCCTCACCAACTGTGTTACTAACTTAAAAACTGTCACTTAGCAATTGTGACAGGAAAGGTTATAAAATGGGGCAAAAAATTAACTTAACAGCCATCTTGTTTTGCAACAGAAATTTTAGGCTCAGTTGTGGTCATAAGTCGCAGACTACCTGTACCCTTGAATCCAGTGGGTCTTTCTTGAAGAAATCAGCACAGGGTAGCGAAGCTTAAAGCAGCTGAAGTGTGGAAAACGCTTTTCAGTTTGCTTCAATAAAAAGCTCAAGCTTTTTTCAGATTTAGCCAGGTTGCATTTAAATTAGATTAGATTAACAGAGTTGGAAGGAACCTTGTAGGTTATCTATTCTAACCCCCTACCCAAGCAGGAGACCCTACACCATTTCTGGCAGATGGGAATCCAGTCTCTTCTTGAAGGTCTCAAGTGATGGTGCTCCCACAACTTCCGAGGGCAACTTCTGTTCCATCGGTTGATGTCAGAAAGTTTCTCCTTATTTCCAGGTTAAATCTCTCCTTGTTCAGTTTCCATCCATTATTCCTCATCTGGCCTTGGGGTGCTTTGGATAATAGCTTGACCCTTTCCTCTCTGTGGCAGCCCCTCAAATATTGGAATGCTATCAATGTCTCCCCAGTTATGGTTAGGGTTGTCTTTATTTTGTTTTATTTATTTATTTTATCTGGGGGGAGATTCTTGTGAGGTTAAAAAAATCAAAATAGTGATTGTGACCTGCATGCTTGAAGCCCTGCTGATTTTACATGCAACTCATGTGACATAAGTTCAAAAGAGACAAGGTTTCAATCACTCATCTTGAATTTTTGATGCCCTTCCCATGGATTTCTTTCTAAAAAAAACCTATTCCAGCACTGCTGAGCACATTCATAATAAAAGAAATGCATTTATGATTCAGAAATAGGAGGCAACTGAGAGGGGGGTATAGATGTAATTTAATCCCAAGCCTCCTGTTCCAATTGAAGGTCCTATTAAAAGGACTTTTAAAAAGTTGATTTCCCTCGCCCCATGGAGTTAGATAGATACCATATTGACCACCTCAAGTAGGCATTTCATTTATATTTAATAAGTGAGCCATTGTATATTAAATACCTACTGTTTTTTTTTCTTTTAAGTCCCTTAAGGGCCGTGAAGTTCAGAATACTGAGCTGTTAACAAATTAAAAATAATAAAAGGAGGCTGGGTCATATGAGGGATAAATATTCAAGAGACTCTTGGAGTTTTCCACATCTCCATGGTGACATCCAACCAGCTCACATTGTTCTTGGCAATAACTTCATATTCTGAGGAATATTAAGGAATTCCACACCTTAGCCGCAATCTATTTGCTTAGCTGCTCTATTTCTTTTTTCCTTCTAAGGTTGGGACAGTGTTATTTGCCACCGCAAAGCATTTTAATGGTTTTCCATCTCATTCTGGATGTAGGGAAATTGGAGAAATCAATTAATGAGCCTTTAAATTACGATCCTATTACTGTTACTAGTACTTAACATTTTTTAATGTGCTATGCTGAATAATGGTTGACTGCTTGAAAGCACGTTTTGCATTTATCCTGCGGGCCTCTTTTAAAAAAGGAAAAAGAAAAAGAAAATCAAGCATGTTAGGTCATTAGCTGTGATACACAGTGAGATTTTAGCAGAACGGGGAGTCGGGCTTTGGTACTGAAAATCCTGATGGAGTCCAATGGAAGCTGTAATTTAAAACATCTGAAGGGCTCCAGAGTAAAAGGCTTTTGTGAGATGCATCTGTCAGACTCCTTTCTTTACAGTCTGGGCCAAGAACAGTTAATCCCAGGAAAAAGACTATAAGAGCTCTGATTATAAGCCATCATTAGAAGAAAGGTTAAGGTTACAATGCAAGAATTCAAGCAAGTGCTGTATGTTGTTTTCAAATGAGAAATTTGTCTGTCCTTCCATATCTATCTATCTATCTATCTATCTATCTATCTATCTATCTATCTATCTTTCTATCTATCTATCTATATCTTTCCATCTCCATCATCTATATTTCCATCTATCTATCTATCTATCTATCTATCTATCTATCTATCTATCTATCTATCATCTATTTCTATCTTTCCATCCATCCATCATCTATCTATATTTCCATCCATCTATCTTTCCATCCATCATCTATCTATCTATCTATCTATCTATCTATCTATCTATCTATCTATCTATCTATCTATCTATCTATCTCTATCTTTCTATCCATCCATCATCTATCTTTCCATCTATCCATCCATCTTTCTATCCACCCATCCACCTATCCATCCATCTTTCTGTTATCTCTCTCATCTTTCTCATCTGTATTTCTCATGTGTCTATAGTGTCTGTCTGTCCAACTTTTTGTCTGTCTGTCTAGCTAGCTAGCTAGCTCTACCAACCAACCTATCATCTATCTCTCTTTCATCTCTTCTCATCTATATATCTTTCATCTATCGAATCTTTCTATCATCTAGGTCAGGGGTCTCCAACCTTAGCAACTCTGCAAAGTTGATCTAGGTAATCTAAGGCAACAAGACTCTCATATGCTTTCACATATACAGATAATGCAAAGGAATTACTGAATTACTGTACCTCTTTTATGATGAAGGCAATCTGTATCTTTTATTGTAATTATTGTTTCTTTTATCATCATGAAAAATAGCTCCCACAGTACTTTGTTCAGATACCCAAGTTATGCCATTTACTTATTTATTTTGTGCTTTGAAGACAGCTTTGAATCTGAGCAAGTTTTTGGTTTTCTTGGCAGGATTTCAGGAGTGGTTTGCCATTGCCTGCTTTCTATGGCTGAGAGAAGGTGACTGGCCAAAAATTACCCAGCTGGCTTTGTGCCAAGACAGGATTAGAATTCATGGTTGTTTTCCTGATTTCTAGTCCAGTGCCTTAGCTGCTACATCAAATTAGCTACGTGATTCCATTAGACCCCATTAATTCCATGAATTTGTCTGATGCAAACAAAGCATACAAAAACAAGAGTACATAATGAAAAAAATGTACAAATTTGTATTCCATTTGCAACTCATGTTAGTCATTTTTTTTTTCCTGACCAGTTCAAGGAAACGGATCACTCACTCTATTTTATTTGTTTATTTGT
Organism: Laticauda laticaudata; assembly: GCA_004320025.1. Classification (NCBI taxonomy): domain Eukaryota; kingdom Metazoa; phylum Chordata; class Lepidosauria; order Squamata; family Elapidae; genus Laticauda; species Laticauda laticaudata. The sequence continues at coordinate 20,925 of BHFT01027735.1, forward strand.
GATGCTGAATGATAGAGATTTATTTCAGGTTAATTAACTGAGCATCGAAGTAGACTCGACCTTAAATAAATTTCACATTTACCAAGCAGGGTTGTTATTATTAGCATTTCAAATAGTATGACATCATCTCAGTGTGCTTGGTACATTTTGGGGTTACAGCTGGAGCAGAATTGAAAAATATGTTTTTGTCCCAGTCTTTCAGTGAAGCAAGCTTGCAGATGGCCAAGTCTAAAAGCCAGAACTGTAAAAATTTGTCAGTACTGATGAAACTCTAGATAGACATAGGGTTTTAGAAATATCACAGCTAAACTTGGCATTTTTCTGATGTTAATAACATTTTCAACTGAAGAACTTTCCAGCAAAGTGATGCTTAATGTTTGGTGATCCTTGAGGAATTTGTTTTTTTCCCCTCCAATTATGGTATGAAGTAACCAATTGGAAAATTGTTGTTTTATGCTGGACACCGTGCAGTTCTTAAAAACGAACCTCCAAATGCATTCAACAATGTGCGTTTTTAAATTACATCTCATAATGTAGCTTTTAAAACAAACTATTTCCAGAAAACCATGTCTTAGATATTCCTCTTTTAAAATGCATAAACCACAGATTTACATAATAAATATTGACAGTTTCCATCTGGATTGAAAGCTGTTGTGCAGAAATGTGACAGAGGAGTGGTGCAAAATAATATGGACTGGAAACAGACTTAACCATGCAACTTTTCCCTAAGAGTATCTGCACGTGGCAAGCTGGAGAGATTGTTGTAACAATTTCTTAGAAGTTTCAGTTCATCATGAACTGCCCTAATGGTGAAAGAAATGTATGGAGAAGAACTAGTGGCTTATTGTAATGTGTTATGAAATCCATAAGCATCCATGGCTTTTAGTCTTGAGGGAAATGGGGCTTCAGTCCTGATGGGAACTCAAGGTTGACTTAGCCTTCAAGGTTGGTAAAATGAGGACCCAGATTCTTGAGGGCAATATGCTGACTCTGTAACCACCCAGAGAGTGCTGTAGAGCAGGGGTCTCCAACCTTGGCAACTTTAAGACTTGTGGACTTCAACTCCCAGAATTCCTCAGCCAGCTTTGCTTTAAAGTGGTACCTAGCTTTGCTGGATGAGTAATTCTGGGAATTGAAGTCCACCAGGCTTAAAGTTGCCAAGGTTGGAGACCGCTGCTGTAGAGTACTAGGGGGTGGTATATCAATATCAATAGCACTTAGACTTATATACTGCTTTATAGTGCTTTATATCCCTCTCTAAGTGGTTTACAGAGTCAGCATATAGCCCCCAACAATTTGGGTCTTCATTTTACCCACTTCAAAAAGATGGAAGGCTGAGTCAACCTTGAGCCTGGTGAGATTCGATCTGCCAAATTGCAGGCAGCTGGCTGCAGCAGAAGTAGCCTGCAGTACTGCAGTCTAACCACTGTACCACTGAGGCTCTGGTACTAGTGTTATTGTTTGTAATACTAAGTGCTATTGCTATTGTCTCTGAAGGCCATCTGTTGGAAGACTACTAGGTCTCCTTGTACAATCAGTGGGCCACTATGAGAACAGATTGCTGGACTAGATAGATTCAGGGTCCAATCCAGCAGAACGCTGCTTATATTCCCATGTTCTTTTTGTCAGACAAAATCAAGTTTTATCAAGTCAAAGTTCCATCTCGCAGTATTATATAAAGAAAATAAAGCAACACCTTATTTGAGTTAAGCCTTCCTCCTGTTGACTGTTTGCACATCTCCATGAAATTTTCAAAACCTTCTAAGCTTTTTTCCCTCCCAACTGTTCAGTTTAATCTTACAGCCCTTAGATTTTTTTTGTAGCCTCTCATCCAAGTACTAACTATTAAGATGTAGAAGCAAAGAACACTCTATACCAATGTTTCTCAACCTCAGCAGCTGGAAGATGTACGGACTTCAACTCCCAGAATTCCCCAGCTTCCTGTGTTGGCTTGAAAATTCTGGAAGTTGAAGTCCACATATCTTTCAGGTATCAAGTTTGAGAAACTCTATTCTTACACCTTTGCCAGACAAGTGCAATGATCTGATCAAGATTGAACTCTTGGTAGGGAAGTTTTCTGCCAGCAGCTGATGATAAGTCTGGTTGCTAGTGCATTTCCCACCCCCTTTTATTATCAAGTAGATAGCACTCTACAGGGTGCTCTAAACGTTCACTCAGCCAGACACCTGCCAGCTGTCCAAATGATCTTAAGGAAGTAATCTTTCTCTTGCTCAATTTTCTTATTGATAAATCTGGCTGTGCTTTAGATGTTTTCATGATGAACTCCTTGGGATTTCCTGCAAGAATGAAAGATGGCATATAAATTAATATTCATATTTAAAATAATGAATATATTATTTTATAATATATTATTATTTCAGTAAACATCCCTGGGTATGGCACTCAGATTTTGCCCACAATTCCCATGACCTCTAGACATAGTATGCATTCAATTTTCTCTGAAACATTGTTAGCTGAGAAGACTCCAGAGCAGCCTTCAACAGCCTGATATTTTCCAGAAATTTTAGACCAAAAGGATTTGGTCTAATCTAACCAGCTATGGTGGATGGGATCAATGGGAATATTGCTTCCAAATCTCTCAAAGAAAATACGTTGGGGAAGACTCCTCCAGCTAACATCTTTCTGAGACTTATATTATTTCTGTGAGCCATTCTTAAAGGGTCCATCACTTTAAGGCCTAGAGTGACAGGCAGCTTCCCTTACTGTGTAGATATTCAATTTCAAGCAGAGGTCATAATCAGTGGCTTCCAACTCTAAGATTCTACAATTCTATAATCCCATCCAATCTATGTTAAGCATATTTGTATGAAAATGCCATTCTTCTAGCTCAAAAGCCTGGAAAGGACAATAATAAAGCTTTTGGCAGTAATAAAGGAAAGTATTTTCTGCACACTTTCCTCGAGTTGATGTACGAGTCTATTCTCTGTTCCTACGACCTGCATCGAATTCAAAAGGAAGGGGCAAGGATAGGCATTCTTTTCGATGACATCGAAAGGGGAGAAAAAAGGGGTGTGCTCTGTTATCCAACATAATTCATCTCAAATGTTGTTTTCCTCCCAGGTGAACCAAGAGGAATGAAGGATGCCTTCTGGGCTCCAGTCCAGAGCACATTTAACTTCTAAGCATGTCCACTGAAGCTCATTCCTTTGGAGTCAATGGTTTGATCCCATCAAATTTTTACAGAAACCGTTTTTGCCATTAACTGCTCAAAAGGTGTTGGGCTCGATAATCTCTTGAATAATGTAGGCTTCCTTTCTGCTTTCCTGTGTTGCTTATAATATATTCATAGTAATGGAAGCTTTTATCTCCTTTCTCAGCAGTGGTCTATGCTGATGAGATATTCTCTACTGCTCTCCCCAGGATAGTCCACTCCCCTGTTCCCCAGGGAACTCTTTTAAATCATGAACTTCATGGCTGTGTTTACAAAACATGCTGAACCTGGTATAGAATTAACTCATTGTATGAAGTTACATGGTACCTGGTAGTACAAAAACTGTCTGATCACACCTAGTAGGGTTTAGCAATTGTTTAATTGTTTAAAGCAATTGTTTAACGTTTAGGTAGGAACAAACAGAGGAAAAGCCAGACACTAAAAACCAATCATTATTTTAAGGAATAGAATTATATTAGAGTAGAATCAGAATTAGAATCAGAATCAGAATCAAGAGTAGAGTAGAGTTGAATCAGAATCAGAATCGGAATCAAGAGTAGAATAGAATAGAATAGAATAGAATAGAATAGAATAGAATAGAATAGAATAACAGAGTTGGAAGGGACCTGAACTCNGAATCAGAATCAGAATCGGAATCAAGAGTAGAATAGAATAGAATAGAATAGAATAGAATAGAATAGAATAGAATAGAATAACAGAGTTGGAAGGGACCTGAACTCACAGACAAACACAATACAGAAGCCTGATGATGGCAGATGAGATTCTGCCGAAACGTTGCTACAACTGGGAAATTCCTTTTTAGTTCTAAGTTGCTTCTTTTCTTCATTAGTTTTCATCCATTGCTTCTTTTCTTTCCCTCAGATGCTTTGGAGAATAGCTTGACTCCCTCTTCTTTATGGCAACCCCAGAGAAATCGAAATCATGTCACCCTAGTCCTTCTTTTCATTAAACTAGACATAGACAATTCCAGCAAAACTCACTTAACAGCTTTCTCGCTTAGCAACAGAAAATGTGGGCTCAATTTTGGTTGTAAGTTGAGGACTATCTGTAAGTTCTTCATATATTTTCTGTTTTAGAGTCCTGCTGACAAACCTATTTCTAAAATTGTGTTCTTTGACATAAGCACCATACACACACACACACATACGTAAGTGAAATTTTTGAGGTATTCTCTTCTCCTCTTTTCATGTGTGTGTATATCTATCTTTCTATCTATCGGTCTGTCTGTCTGTCTGTCTAGCTGTCCAGCTGTTCAGCTGTCTAGCTGTCTATCTCAAAGTGGAAGCAGAATGAAGAAAATCCCAGAAGATCAGGGAGGGAAGAGTTGGCATGTTCTTGGTCTACTTTGAAGTAAAGATTTTATTGGTGCCAACTTGCCAGTTGAGTCCCATGGGCAAGTCACAAGCCACTTTGAGGGGTTCCTAATTTGTTTTAAATTAGATCAGACTTGGGAAGACCACATAGAAAGATGACCAAATATCCCTTCAGACTTGATTCTTTGCCTTGGTGTACATGAGCCCCAATAGACAGTTGTGATGTTGGAAAGTTTCAGGTTTCTTGTGATTTACAGATTAATTATTAAGCACACGCAGTGTATTTATTTCTTGCCCAATGCTAAACTCAATGAAACCATTATTTTTATATATAAATGGAGGGGATATCATATAAATTAATTTATCCTTTTAAGGGCTGCGATACTACAAAATTGGAGAACTCAGATCTATGTTCCAAAAATGCAGATAACCACCAGATGACAGTGAAGAGGGATAATGGGTTTTTTCCTGCATCACTGCTGCCATCTCATGTTTTTCTGAGTTTCTACAGCCTTGAGTTGGTAGTCCTATCACAAAGTGTTCAGAAAACCATGTAAAACTATGTAAAAATCTTGGGTTGTATAGGTTGAAAGTATACAAACTACCTTCTAGGCATTTTCTTCATTAGGGTTTACATTCTTTCCCTCTTTTCCAACATTTCCCCTGCTTTCTATTTGTGTTTTGTTAATGATTTATTCTACAGAATAAAGATAAATAAATAAAGATTTTTGGTGTTTGCATGACACACTAAACCTTAGAAATCTGGAACAGAAGTCAAAATGTGATTTGGATGGGTCATCATAATCACAGTTTGTCCTATGTTTACTAACCTCAACTTGGTTATTAAATGGATTTGAATGTGAGTGAACATGAAATTTAAGTTTCCTTCCTGTCTTCTGGCTAGAGAGACCCAAACTGGGGATGTTCTCATTTCAACCTCTCCTTCTCTTTTATCTCCTCACCTGTGCAAGCATGCCTGGGGTGGAATGCTAAAAGGGCCTTCTTCACCTCTGTTGCTAGGCCTTTAAACAATCATCTGCTATCAAAGGGCTCACTAATGACTGTAAAAAGAAGCAGCGGGCAACTAATCACAGGTGGCATTGGGTGTGAAGTGGGGGAGCTTTATAACCAATCTTTAGAATAATGGGTCTATTCAAGGCATTTTGAGAAGGGCTCTTTTGTCCGGCTAGCCATGCGCCTGCCTGCCGAGCTAAAAGGACTCTTTCGCTCAATTTGTCTAAAAGCAGGCTGGTTTGTCTCACAGCCACAGGAGGGTTGCACTTCATGTTGGCTTAACTCCTTCCATCCCAGCTGGGCTTGCAAATCTTCCAAGCTTGGCTTTGTGTGCTTGCAGCCCTAGAAGACAGATGAAGGAAACCAAGCCGAGCTTTGGAACATTCTGACATGAAGGGTTGGGAAGCCTTCCTGTTTAGACTAGACAGCTTTGGAGGAGGAAACAAAATCTTCCTGTCTCTGATTCATTCTTTGACTTGGCCTTCAGGCCTGAGGTGGCTTTCCTCTCTGAAGTCCTTGGTTCTGGCGTTATGCTTGGCGGTGATTTGCTGCCCCATCTCTTTGCTAAAATATCTTGGATAGCTGCTTTTACAGAAAGAAAAATTCCTCCACCGGCTATTCTCTTGTCTTTTAGTGAAAACAGAAATGGGGAATTTCTAGCCTGAAGCATTATTCCAGCTCACTAAATACCTAGTGTTGAGGTAATTCCCTGTTAGGAGAATGAGCGCATACAAGGAGACGTATAGAGACTAGTGTTGGAATAATACACACACAGTACACAGATACACTGTGTACATTAACTGTACAGTTAATGAAGGTTTTTACTTCCAGAAAGGTTTAAGCAAAGTTCAAAATAGGAAGTCCAAAAGTCATTCACAGGTTAATCAGTTTTTCAATCCAGGGATATTCCAGTAACAAAGTCCAGTGTCAAAAACAATTAAGTATCAGACTTACATTAAATCCAGTAATATCAGTCAATTATGAAAAATGGAGCAACAGCAATACTTTCCAACAGAAGGAAACAAAGATACACTCTCTTCTGAGACTCAGATTAAGACAACCCAGGTTTCTGACTCCATCTTATGGCTGTTTGAAAAACCACACCCAATTGCATGCTCTTGCATTCCCTTAAAGAGATAGTACTAAAATGTTTATCCTGGTTTATATATTTCTAACCCAAATACCTGTTAGGAGACTCATATTCCTAACACCTACTTCTCTTCCCCGTAGCCAATTCTCCCCAGTGGTGCACACATAATAACAATAACAACAACAACAAACAGTAATGATGCCAACATCTCCTTTGTAAGTTCTAAGCATTTTCCTCCTCTGTGCTAGGGTCTTCTGTGTTCTGATCTTATTCTTAGCAGAATGCTTGAGAATTTTCTTCAAATTTGTTTTGTTGGTGTTTCTGGATGGACCGTTTCTTGGAAATGGTGTTCCTTCTGCTGTTTCTTTCTTCTTTGCTTGTTCATTTATTCATCTGTTATCCTGTTCTACTTCTTCTTGACCATTTGTAGAAGGTTTTTGTTGTTGTGTTAGTTGCGAAGTTGTGTCTGACCCATCACAACCCCATCAACAATGTTCCTCCAGGCCTTCCTGTCCTCTCCCATCTTTTGGAGTCCATTTAAGCTCACCTCAACTGCTTCCAGCCACCTCATTCTCTGTCATCCCCTTCTTCTTTTGCCCTCAATCTTTCCCAGCATTAGGCTCTTCTCCAGTGAGTCCTTCCTTTTCATTAGGTGGCCAAAGTAGAAGGTTTTAGGAAGGGGCAATGACAATGTATAATACAGTCTACATATTTGCATCATATATCCCAACATAATCATGTACCACAGATATGGAATCCAGCATCCAGTAGTCACTATGATACGAAACAGAAGTTGAGACTCTAGAAAGAATGCAGACAAGAGCAACAAGGGGATAAGGGTTTTGGAGACTAACCCGTACAATGAACCATAGAGGGAATTAGATACATTTAGTCTAATGAAGCAAAGGACTAGGAGTGATATGACAGCAGTTTTCCATATTTGAGGGGCTGTCACAGAGAATAAGGAGTATACATATTCTCCAAAGCACCTGAAGGCAGGCAAGAAACAATGGATGGAAATTAAAAAGAGATCCAACCTAGAAATAAGGAAAAATTTCCTGACAGCGTGAATAATTAGTCAGTGGAACAGCTTGCCTCCCATGGGTGTTCCATCACCAGAGGTTTTTTTTAAAGAAAACAACTCAACAGCCATTTATCTGGATTGGTATTGGGTCTCCTGTTTGAGCATGGGGTGGACTAGAAGACCTCCATGGTCCCTTCCAACTCTGTTATTCTATGGTCTGTGACGGAATCAAATTCAAGGCCCAGGGGTGCTCAGATCTGGCCGCCTTGAAAAAGTGAAGGACCACTGGCGATTCCTCTGCCAGCGAAAATGGAGCTTGCAAGAGCTGCATGCAGCCCTTCTGGCAGTGGTGGTATTCAACTGGTTCTGCCCAGTTCTGGAGAGTCAGTAGCGGCGATGAGCAGCGGAGACAGTACCAGTTCTCTCCGCTGCTCTCTGCAGTCTCAGAGTTCTGACTTGGTTGGGATCATTACTCGAAATCATGACTGTTTCATTATCATGAGCCACAGCGACGCAGTGGTTAGAGTGCAGTACTACAGGCTACTTCTGCTGCCTGCTGGCTGCCTACAGTTTGGCAGTTTGAAATCTCACCAGGCTCAAAGTTGATTCAGAGTTCCATCCTTCCGAGGTGGGTAAAATGAGGATTCAGATCATTGGGGGGAGTTAGGCTGACCCTTGGACCCAATTAGGTGGACACTTTGTGATGACCTGGGGCATGGCACAAATGCAACATAGTCAAATAATCAGTAGGAGTCCCTTTATTAGCTCCAACTTTGCTCCCAATGTCCTGGTTATCTTCTGGACTTGGAGAAAAACTCTCCCAGGAACAGCCTTTGGCTGCAGAGAATCAAGTTCAAAATGTGGTTAACAAAAACTGTAACTATAAGTCCAGTCAAAGCAAGATGAGGTAATTAGTCTGACAGGGCAAGAGAAGGAATTCTAGATGTGAAGGAATGGCAGTAATTCATCCCAGCTTGGAAGATGCCAGGAACACAGATAACCAAAGTCAACACAAGATAAACTCATGTTTGTTCCCAGCAGATGCCACACTTGGCTTCCATCTTTTTTAAAATTTCATTCCCAGGTGTGCCTAATGAAGGGAATCAGAGCCCTTTCCTCCCCTGTAAGCCATACAACCCATGTTGCTCTCTTCTCTGTTCCTCCCTGCATGCCCAAGGATGAAGAGAGGGTGGGCCTGGGTCTCCCTCCGAACTCCTTCTCCCTTGTTCTACTTCTCTGCTCTGCCCAGTCAGACTTTACCCTTCGCCAGTTTCCTCCACAGCCAACAGAGCCATATTGCCACTCCCTGTCAGCTGTTCATCTTCCTCCTTGGAGTCAGACTCCAACAGGGACATGACATGTTTAGAGAGGGCTGTAAAGTATGGTAAAACAGTATATAAGTATAAATGCTATTGCTATTTTAGCAATTTGCTGCAAATGCTGCTGTTTTTTTTCTCCAGGCACTCAAAAACATGCAGAGTATTTTCCTGGCATTTTTCCCTTTACAGCATCTATGTGAGCTATGTTGGGTTTAAAAATTATTTTCCAAAATCACACAATAACCTTTTTGTGACCGGGAGAGAGAATCTGGGTGTCTCTCCTAATCTACTGGCTCTCACTTTTCCCATATGAAATTTCCTGTTAGGATTCTATTCATTCCCACATACCTACTTACATATAAGAGCATGTCATTTTTTTCAACTTTTAATTTCCAAACATTAGGAGTGCTCAAAAGTTGTGACATGCTTTGGGGATTGTAAATATATTTTGGTTACTTTAATATAATTTTGATATGCTTGGTAAATAACTACATAAGTATCACAACTTTTTAACATTTTATTTGTTTCATTTAGCTTTGAGGTAGCCAGCAGCATGCATGTAAAATTTACATGCACACCACCGGCCACCTCAAAGCTAAATAAGTGAAAGAACATAACGTTACATTCTTGAGTGAAATTCTCTTCTTGTTTAGAAGGGATTTTAAAAGCAAATCCTTCTAATTTCATTGTGAGGAGGTTTCCCCTCTTTAAACCCACAAATAATAATTGATTCCCACACTCAGCAGAGGATTGAATTAGATTATTGCTAAAGTCCTTCCTAGTCCTTCTGTTTTGAGATTCAAAGATACAGTCCAGCCCAATATAACTGAAAGTGGGCTGAAGATGGTCCACAGGTTGCATTCCACTCCCCATCCCTATCTATAGGTTGATTGCTAACCCACCTGTCCTGGAAGACCATTATTCGAGGATAATCTATACCTCATGGCAGAATACCACCCCCCAAGTTTGTCCATATAATGCCTCTGTTGTACAAGCTGCACTGGCTTCCTGTTTCCAACAGGGTGTAATTCAAGGTGTTGGTCATCATCTTTAAAATCTTAAATGACACTGGGCCAGGTTATCTGAATCTGGGTGGTCCGATAGTTAAAAAGCAGTATTGCAGGCTAACTCTGCCCATTGCCAGGAATTTGATCCTGATCTGCTCAAGGTTGACTCAGCCTTCCATCCTTCCAAGGTGGGTAAATGAGGTCCCAGATTGTTGGGAGCAATAGGCTGACTCTGTGAATTGCTTAAAGAGGACTGTAAAGCATTATGAAGTGGTATGTAGGTCTAAATGCTATTGCTGTTGCTGTCATCTGTGAGAGCACCTTTCTATCCCAGATAGATATAGACATCTATCCAGGGGTGGGATTCAAATTTTTTAACAACCAGCTCTATGGGCATAGCTTAGTTCATGGGCATGGCTTGGTGGTCATGTTATTGGCTGGGTGTGGCCAACTCAACATCACTCACATGGAGGCACGCATCTCCTTGCCTGGCCTCTCATGACTGTGGGGATGCTGCAATAGTCGTAAGTGTGAAAAATGGTTATAAGTCACTTTTTTTCAGTGCCATTGTAACTTTGAATGGTCACTCCACACAAGCAAAGTATCAGCAAAGGAGAGAAAAAAAAACTCCAGAGTCATTCCTGAGACAAGAAGTCTAGTCCTGCCAAGAATGTAACAAGGGTTAATGGAGAGGCAGTTTCTGTAAGCAACACCAGAATGTTTCCTTCCTGCCTTACTTACAGGATTAGGCCAGTAATTTCTTCTAACAACTGGTTCTCCAAACTGCTTAGAATGTTAACAACCAGTTCTAGCGAATAGGTGCAAACTGGTAGAATCCCACCCCTGCATCTATCTATCCCACCAGGTCAGATCGGGTGGGCAAACTCCTAGTCTTTTTCTTTAAATATTGTCCATCTGATAGGAGCTAGGAAGTGGTCCTTTTCTGTGCCTTTCCCCTGCCCTACAGAACATTCTGTCTCCTGAGCCTTTCCCTCTCTATCCTTCCATAAAGCCTTGAAGACCTGGTTTTCCCCAAAACTTAGGAAGGAGACTACATAATTGTACATTAAAACCATTTTGGCACCAGTTCTTGTTTTAATGTTTTGGTTAGTTGTGTTTTAGAATGTCAGGTGCAAGAAACCAGGAGCTAGCATAGACTTTGAAGGTACTACAAGTTTATTTCATGCTACCTAAATGCAAGAATCTGATCTACTAATGGTCAAAGCAAATTGGTGCTACATAGGATTCAATAGAATTCATGGAGGGATGCACTTAGATCTCTGGTGGGAGCACAGTGACTCTCAACTGATGACACATTTGACCCTGCCTTCAGGTTCTGCCTGGTCATCTCCTACAATAGTTTTCACATGAGTTTATATGTCTTTTAATTTTTGATTGGGAGCCACACAGATTTGGTTGAAAGATGGGTGGCTCTATAAATGCTTTAAATACATACATTCGTACACACATAGATAATACATACAGCATTCAATCAGCTGTCCCAAAGGTGCAGTTGATTGAATGGTCTGAAGCTGAAAAAGCTTCTTGGATGAGAAGGGAAACAGCTTCAAAGGAAAACCAGAAAGTCCAGTTGCTTCTTCAAAAAGCATCTTTGGGTAAACCATGACCTAGATGACTGAGAATCTCCATCAGAAGTAGTGTTCATCAGGTTCTGACCAGTTCTGGTTGAACCGGTAGTGGAAATTTTGAGTCGTTTGGAGAACTGGCAAATCCCACATCTGACTGGTCCTACCTCCATCTATTCTCTGCCTCCCAAGTCCCAGCTGATTGGCTGGTCTTCTTTTGTTGCTCTGCACAGGAAAATGGAGCTGGAAAGCAGGTTAGTGGGGTAGGGAGGGAATGGGATTTTGCAGTAACAGTCCCCCATGAGTGGGGAGGGAATGGAGATTTTACAGTATCTTTCCCCTGCCACACCCACCAAGCCACGCCCACAGAACCAGTAGTTAAAAAAAAAATCCCATCACTGATCTCCATTGACATTAAATCAGCTGTCATTCCATGGTCACCCTGTTGAATAGTATCTGCCAACCAAGCCCCTCCATTGTAAACAGCCACTGAATGAAGTCAACTCTGAAAACAAGTTGGGCTAAAACAGATCCAAACTTTTAAACAATAGGAACTGGGACAGCCCTAGAGAGATGCCAAAAGACACATTCATAATATTTCGCTTGGGCAGCTGCCTTCTCGAGACTTAAAGCTCAATAAACTGTCACTACCTGGATCTCTGCTTTCTGCTTCCCTTTCTCCACCCCACCCCACTCTCAAGTCTCTATTCATCTTCCAGGAACTGAATTTTTCATACAGTAATTAAAAATTGTAGGTCAAGTCTCTCATGGCTCCGTTTTCTGTTAATATGGGAGAGCAACGATCAGATTCGCTTACGCGGCTCTTCGCTGTGCTGAGATTTAAAGGATGAAGGGTGACATTTCCCCCATTTTGTAAATTAATGCCATTGATCTGCCTAACAAGAACAAAGTTAGGCTTCAAAATACCAAATGATAAAGAGATTAGGACCTGGAATGGCTTTTCAAGGCACCTCAATTGTAAGACTTGATGCAGAGTATTGAACTTTCAATTAGAATTTCTAATAGGCTATTGACTTAAATGGATAAAATATTGCAAGCTATTATACTTTCAGAATGACAAAAATTGTTTCTTACATCCTAGGATATTGTTTTATGAAACAAATCATATTCTTCTCGCAAAAGAAAGAACAGAGTTCATGACGATAAATGCTGATGTTCCCTTATGACATGTTTCTTCTTTATTTGCTTTCCTCAATATGTTAAACCTGAAACTCAATTAATAATAGATTTTGAGATTGATTTCAACAATATAAGTCTGGTGGGACAATAGGGAGAACTAAAATCACATGGGTCATGGCTTCATCACACATATGATGCAAATGGTATGATTTGCACTGTCAAATGATGAATTACGTAATTCACATCACTTCCATTAATATCTCTTGGTCCACACCCTATAATTGCCTTCAGGATTGAGGCACACATTCACTAATCAAGTCAATCATGGTTTGTACTGGAATCCAATGTGGTATCTCCAAACATTTTACTTATACAGTATTATGGTTGGATTCCCATCATTGATGAATGGCAATCTACTCAACTCTGTTAAGTTATGCATACCCAGTTTTTGAAATAGTGATAGTATGTCAGCGTGGGCATATTTTTACAATTTACAACAAGCATCAACTTGATGGGTCAGTCCAAAGGCCTATTTAGTTCATCATTTTTGCAATTGAGTCTTTAACCTCAAAGATTTTTGTCTGCCATTTCCTTAAATGTGAATAAATATTTATCAGTGTGTTTAAGACGAGAAGCATTATGAAGAGATAATTGCATATTTAAGATGTGGCCCTTTCATGACCTCCAAACTTGAGGGGGAAAAAATGAGGCAATGTGCTTTTCTTGTGTGTCTACAACCCCTGAAATTCTTACTGTGCCTGGAATGGATCTGTGGTCTCCTTAAGTGCTGAACATCTGGTCACTTTTGAGAGTAATTTATGCTTGTGGAGCTGTACTTCAATAGAGTGCCTTTAAGACACAAGGTCATTAATTGGGAGTGAGTGTGGAAGAAGACATGTGTATTCATTCATAACAAATGAGACATAAACTTAATGAGTCTGTAAAGCAGGCACTTGTATTATAGTCTTTAAAAAACACAGAAGATCTCTATTTCAATGTCATACACTCTAAACTGAGCCAGTGGAACTGAGTGTGTGTGTGTGTATGTGTGTGTGTGTGTGTGTGTGTGTGTGTGTGTACAAGCACAA